>CANPUM010000002.1:7500-54000 GCA_947578465.1 Thera obeliscata | reverse complement strand
TAGCTGTCAACAGAATCAAAGATAGCCGTATACCTGGGTCAAAAAGTTCGTTTTCAAACGCTAATCAGTTAAAAACTTAACTTTTTGCTATAGAAAACGAAAAATGTACCACACAGGTAACAAACTGGTTCTCTAACCGCAGCTTTTCCAACAATCAGAAACTGAAAATCTGTCAAAATGAACGAATAAAACGTAGGTGGACGAAAAAAATTATAGCAAATTTGTCAAAAAATTTTCAAAAATGTAAATAGCTGGTTCTACGGTCAATAAACTCGCAAAAACTTTACTAAAATCTGGATGTATCGCAAGCGATAATCGGTCTGTTAAATCAAATTTTAAGGTATCAAAAACGTATGAAGCCTCGCGTTCTGTTAAATATTTACTAGCTATGGTATGCAGCCGCGACGCAGAGCGCCTGACAAAATAAAGCAAATTTGCCGGTAATTCTTAATTTTTTGTAACTTTTCAGTGTTTTTCTGTTCCAGATCGGTGCCAGGAGGTGGGGCGATGATGTACCAGCCGGGTTATGTGCAGTGGCGATCGCGTTGCAAAAGTTTTAGTGAAAAAACGACTGTTTTGTCACTAAAAACGTGCAAAGTTAGTAGCAAATACCACTTTTTCTAAGTTTCTGTATGACGAGTGGACACAGGTGCTAGCCCTATGTATAGGACTTTGCAAGCCGCTTCTAATGGTGTATAACACGGCTATGTCCGCCTTATGTAGCTGTCAAAAGAATCGAAGATAGTTCTATACCTGGGTCAAAAAGTTCGTTTTCAAACGCTAATCAGTTAAAAACTTAACTTTTTGCTATAGAAAACGAAAAATGTTCCACACAGGCAACAAACTAGTGTCCTAACCGCAGCTTTTCCAACAATCAGAAACTGAAAATCTGTCAAAATGAGCGAGAAAAACGAACAAGTAGGTACCAAAAAGTTTTGGCAGAAATGTCAATTTTTTTCAAATTGTATGTAGCTAGTTCTACGGTCAATAGACTCGTAAACACTATACTAAAATTTTGATGTATCGCACGCGACAATCTGTCTGTTAAATCAAATTCAAAGATATCAAATAACTTAGGTAGCTCACGTTGCTATGCAGAGAAACGCGACGCGCCTGGCTAAATTATAACAATTTGTAGGTAGTCTTTATTTTTTTCTAATTTTCAGTGTTTTTCTGTTTCAGATGCGTTCCAGGAGGTGGGGCAGTGATGTACCAGCCGGGCTATGCGCAGTGGCGATAAGTTTTAGCGAAAAAACGTCTGTTTCGTCGCTAAAACGGTGGCAAAGTTAGTAGAAATACCACTTTTTCTAAGTTTCTGTATGACGAGTGAACCCTGGTGCTAGTCCTATGTGTAGGGCTTCGCAGGCCGCTTCTAATGGTGTATCGCACGGCTATGTCCACCTTAAGTAGCTGTCAACAGAATCAAAGATAGCCGTATACCTGGGTCAAAAAGTTCGTTTTCAAACGCTAATCAGTTAAAAACTTAACTTTTTGCTATAGAAAACGAAAAATGTACCACACAGGTAACAAACTGGTTCTCTAACCGCAGCTTTTCCAACAATCAGAAACTGAAAATCTGTCAAAATGAACGAATAAAACGTAGGTGGACGAAAAAAATTATAGCAAATTTGTCAAAAAATTTTCAAAAATGTAAATAGCTGGTTCTACGGTCAATAAACTCGCAAAAACTTTACTAAAATCTGGATGTATCGCAAGCGATAATCGGTCTGTTAAATCAAATTTTAAGGTATCAAAAACGTATGAAGCCTCGCGTTCTGTTAAATATTTACTAGCTATGGTATGCAGCCGCGACGCAGAGCGCCTGACAAAATAAAGCAAATTTGCCGGTAATTCTTAATTTTTTGTAACTTTTCAGTGTTTTTCTGTTCCAGATCGGTGCCAGGAGGTGGGGCGATGATGTACCAGCCGGGTTATGTGCAGTGGCGATCGCGTTGCAAAAGTTTTAGTGAAAAAACGACTGTTTTGTCACTAAAAACGTGCAAAGTTAGTAGCAAATACCACTTTTTCTAAGTTTCTGTATGACGAGTGGACACAGGTGCTAGCCCTATGTATAGGACTTTGCAAGCCGCTTCTAATGGTGTATAACACGGCTATGTCCGCCTTATGTAGCTGTCAAAAGAATCGAAGATAGTTCTATACCTGGGTCAAAAAGTTCGTTTTCAAACGCTAATCAGTTAAAAACTTAACTTTTTGCTATAGAAAACGAAAAATGTTCCACACAGGCAACAAACTAGTGTCCTAACCGCAGCTTTTCCAACAATCAGAAACTGAAAATCTGTCAAAATGAGCGAGAAAAACGAACAAGTAGGTACCAAAAAGTTTTGGCAGAAATGTCAATTTTTTTCAAATTGTATGTAGCTAGTTCTACGGTCAATAGACTCGTAAACACTATACTAAAATTTTGATGTATCGCACGCGACAATCTGTCTGTTAAATCAAATTCAAAGATATCAAATAACTTAGGTAGCTCACGTTGCTATGCAGAGAAACGCGACGCGCCTGGCTAAATTATAACAATTTGTAGGTAGTCTTTATTTTTTTCTAATTTTCAGTGTTTTTCTGTTTCAGATGCGTTCCAGGAGGTGGGGCAGTGATGTACCAGCCGGGCTATGCGCAGTGGCGATAAGTTTTAGCGAAAAAACGTCTGTTTCGTCGCTAAAACGGTGGCAAAGTTAGTAGAAATACCACTTTTTCTAAGTTTCTGTATGACGAGTGAACCCTGGTGCTAGTCCTATGTGTAGGGCTTCGCAGGCCGCTTCTAATGGTGTATCGCACGGCTATGTCCACCTTAAGTAGCTGTCAACAGAATCAAAGATAGCCGTATACCTGGGTCAAAAAGTTCGTTTTCAAACGCTAATCAGTTAAAAACTTAACTTTTTGCTATAGAAAACGAAAAATGTACCACACAGGTAACAAACTGGTTCTCTAACCGCAGCTTTTCCAACAATCAGAAACTGAAAATCTGTCAAAATGAACGAATAAAACGTAGGTGGACGAAAAAAATTATAGCAAATTTGTCAAAAAATTTTCAAAAATGTAAATAGCTGGTTCTACGGTCAATAAACTCGCAAAAACTTTACTAAAATCTGGATGTATCGCAAGCGATAATCGGTCTGTTAAATCAAATTTTAAGGTATCAAAAACGTATGAAGCCTCGCGTTCTGTTAAATATTTACTAGCTATGGTATGCAGCCGCGACGCAGAGCGCCTGACAAAATAAAGCAAATTTGCCGGTAATTCTTAATTTTTTGTAACTTTTCAGTGTTTTTCTGTTCCAGATCGGTGCCAGGAGGTGGGGCGATGATGTACCAGCCGGGTTATGTGCAGTGGCGATCGCGTTGCAAAAGTTTTAGTGAAAAAACGACTGTTTTGTCACTAAAAACGTGCAAAGTTAGTAGCAAATACCACTTTTTCTAAGTTTCTGTATGACGAGTGGACACAGGTGCTAGCCCTATGTATAGGACTTTGCAAGCCGCTTCTAATGGTGTATAACACGGCTATGTCCGCCTTATGTAGCTGTCAAAAGAATCGAAGATAGTTCTATACCTGGGTCAAAAAGTTCGTTTTCAAACGCTAATCAGTTAAAAACTTAACTTTTTGCTATAGAAAACGAAAAATGTTCCACACAGGCAACAAACTAGTGTCCTAACCGCAGCTTTTCCAACAATCAGAAACTGAAAATCTGTCAAAATGAGCGAGAAAAACGAACAAGTAGGTACCAAAAAGTTTTGGCAGAAATGTCAATTTTTTTCAAATTGTATGTAGCTAGTTCTACGGTCAATAGACTCGTAAACACTATACTAAAATTTTGATGTATCGCACGCGACAATCTGTCTGTTAAATCAAATTCAAAGATATCAAATAACTTAGGTAGCTCACGTTGCTATGCAGAGAAACGCGACGCGCCTGGCTAAATTATAACAATTTGTAGGTAGTCTTTATTTTTTTCTAATTTTCAGTGTTTTTCTGTTTCAGATGCGTTCCAGGAGGTGGGGCAGTGATGTACCAGCCGGGCTATGCGCAGTGGCGATAAGTTTTAGCGAAAAAACGTCTGTTTCGTCGCTAAAACGGTGGCAAAGTTAGTAGAAATACCACTTTTTCTAAGTTTCTGTATGACGAGTGAACCCTGGTGCTAGTCCTATGTGTAGGGCTTCGCAGGCCGCTTCTAATGGTGTATCGCACGGCTATGTCCACCTTAAGTAGCTGTCAACAGAATCAAAGATAGCCGTATACCTGGGTCAAAAAGTTCGTTTTCAAACGCTAATCAGTTAAAAACTTAACTTTTTGCTATAGAAAACGAAAAATGTACCACACAGGTAACAAACTGGTTCTCTAACCGCAGCTTTTCCAACAATCAGAAACTGAAAATCTGTCAAAATGAACGAATAAAACGTAGGTGGACGAAAAAAATTATAGCAAATTTGTCAAAAAATTTTCAAAAATGTAAATAGCTGGTTCTACGGTCAATAAACTCGCAAAAACTTTACTAAAATCTGGATGTATCGCAAGCGATAATCGGTCTGTTAAATCAAATTTTAAGGTATCAAAAACGTATGAAGCCTCGCGTTCTGTTAAATATTTACTAGCTATGGTATGCAGCCGCGACGCAGAGCGCCTGACAAAATAAAGCAAATTTGCCGGTAATTCTTAATTTTTTGTAACTTTTCAGTGTTTTTCTGTTCCAGATCGGTGCCAGGAGGTGGGGCGATGATGTACCAGCCGGGTTATGTGCAGTGGCGATCGCGTTGCAAAAGTTTTAGTGAAAAAACGACTGTTTTGTCACTAAAAACGTGCAAAGTTAGTAGCAAATACCACTTTTTCTAAGTTTCTGTATGACGAGTGGACACAGGTGCTAGCCCTATGTATAGGACTTTGCAAGCCGCTTCTAATGGTGTATAACACGGCTATGTCCGCCTTATGTAGCTGTCAAAAGAATCGAAGATAGTTCTATACCTGGGTCAAAAAGTTCGTTTTCAAACGCTAATCAGTTAAAAACTTAACTTTTTGCTATAGAAAACGAAAAATGTTCCACACAGGCAACAAACTAGTGTCCTAACCGCAGCTTTTCCAACAATCAGAAACTGAAAATCTGTCAAAATGAGCGAGAAAAACGAACAAGTAGGTACCAAAAAGTTTTGGCAGAAATGTCAATTTTTTTCAAATTGTATGTAGCTAGTTCTACGGTCAATAGACTCGTAAACACTATACTAAAATTTTGATGTATCGCACGCGACAATCTGTCTGTTAAATCAAATTCAAAGATATCAAATAACTTAGGTAGCTCACGTTGCTATGCAGAGAAACGCGACGCGCCTGGCTAAATTATAACAATTTGTAGGTAGTCTTTATTTTTTTCTAATTTTCAGTGTTTTTCTGTTTCAGATGCGTTCCAGGAGGTGGGGCAGTGATGTACCAGCCGGGCTATGCGCAGTGGCGATAAGTTTTAGCGAAAAAACGTCTGTTTCGTCGCTAAAACGGTGGCAAAGTTAGTAGAAATACCACTTTTTCTAAGTTTCTGTATGACGAGTGAACCCTGGTGCTAGTCCTATGTGTAGGGCTTCGCAGGCCGCTTCTAATGGTGTATCGCACGGCTATGTCCACCTTAAGTAGCTGTCAACAGAATCAAAGATAGCCGTATACCTGGGTCAAAAAGTTCGTTTTCAAACGCTAATCAGTTAAAAACTTAACTTTTTGCTATAGAAAACGAAAAATGTACCACACAGGTAACAAACTGGTTCTCTAACCGCAGCTTTTCCAACAATCAGAAACTGAAAATCTGTCAAAATGAACGAATAAAACGTAGGTGGACGAAAAAAATTATAGCAAATTTGTCAAAAAATTTTCAAAAATGTAAATAGCTGGTTCTACGGTCAATAAACTCGCAAAAACTTTACTAAAATCTGGATGTATCGCAAGCGATAATCGGTCTGTTAAATCAAATTTTAAGGTATCAAAAACGTATGAAGCCTCGCGTTCTGTTAAATATTTACTAGCTATGGTATGCAGCCGCGACGCAGAGCGCCTGACAAAATAAAGCAAATTTGCCGGTAATTCTTAATTTTTTGTAACTTTTCAGTGTTTTTCTGTTCCAGATCGGTGCCAGGAGGTGGGGCGATGATGTACCAGCCGGGTTATGTGCAGTGGCGATCGCGTTGCAAAAGTTTTAGTGAAAAAACGACTGTTTTGTCACTAAAAACGTGCAAAGTTAGTAGCAAATACCACTTTTTCTAAGTTTCTGTATGACGAGTGGACACAGGTGCTAGCCCTATGTATAGGACTTTGCAAGCCGCTTCTAATGGTGTATAACACGGCTATGTCCGCCTTATGTAGCTGTCAAAAGAATCGAAGATAGTTCTATACCTGGGTCAAAAAGTTCGTTTTCAAACGCTAATCAGTTAAAAACTTAACTTTTTGCTATAGAAAACGAAAAATGTTCCACACAGGCAACAAACTAGTGTCCTAACCGCAGCTTTTCCAACAATCAGAAACTGAAAATCTGTCAAAATGAGCGAGAAAAACGAACAAGTAGGTACCAAAAAGTTTTGGCAGAAATGTCAATTTTTTTCAAATTGTATGTAGCTAGTTCTACGGTCAATAGACTCGTAAACACTATACTAAAATTTTGATGTATCGCACGCGACAATCTGTCTGTTAAATCAAATTCAAAGATATCAAATAACTTAGGTAGCTCACGTTGCTATGCAGAGAAACGCGACGCGCCTGGCTAAATTATAACAATTTGTAGGTAGTCTTTATTTTTTTCTAATTTTCAGTGTTTTTCTGTTTCAGATGCGTTCCAGGAGGTGGGGCAGTGATGTACCAGCCGGGCTATGCGCAGTGGCGATAAGTTTTAGCGAAAAAACGTCTGTTTCGTCGCTAAAACGGTGGCAAAGTTAGTAGAAATACCACTTTTTCTAAGTTTCTGTATGACGAGTGAACCCTGGTGCTAGTCCTATGTGTAGGGCTTCGCAGGCCGCTTCTAATGGTGTATCGCACGGCTATGTCCACCTTAAGTAGCTGTCAACAGAATCAAAGATAGCCGTATACCTGGGTCAAAAAGTTCGTTTTCAAACGCTAATCAGTTAAAAACTTAACTTTTTGCTATAGAAAACGAAAAATGTACCACACAGGTAACAAACTGGTTCTCTAACCGCAGCTTTTCCAACAATCAGAAACTGAAAATCTGTCAAAATGAACGAATAAAACGTAGGTGGACGAAAAAAATTATAGCAAATTTGTCAAAAAATTTTCAAAAATGTAAATAGCTGGTTCTACGGTCAATAAACTCGCAAAAACTTTACTAAAATCTGGATGTATCGCAAGCGATAATCGGTCTGTTAAATCAAATTTTAAGGTATCAAAAACGTATGAAGCCTCGCGTTCTGTTAAATATTTACTAGCTATGGTATGCAGCCGCGACGCAGAGCGCCTGACAAAATAAAGCAAATTTGCCGGTAATTCTTAATTTTTTGTAACTTTTCAGTGTTTTTCTGTTCCAGATCGGTGCCAGGAGGTGGGGCGATGATGTACCAGCCGGGTTATGTGCAGTGGCGATCGCGTTGCAAAAGTTTTAGTGAAAAAACGACTGTTTTGTCACTAAAAACGTGCAAAGTTAGTAGCAAATACCACTTTTTCTAAGTTTCTGTATGACGAGTGGACACAGGTGCTAGCCCTATGTATAGGACTTTGCAAGCCGCTTCTAATGGTGTATAACACGGCTATGTCCGCCTTATGTAGCTGTCAAAAGAATCGAAGATAGTTCTATACCTGGGTCAAAAAGTTCGTTTTCAAACGCTAATCAGTTAAAAACTTAACTTTTTGCTATAGAAAACGAAAAATGTTCCACACAGGCAACAAACTAGTGTCCTAACCGCAGCTTTTCCAACAATCAGAAACTGAAAATCTGTCAAAATGAGCGAGAAAAACGAACAAGTAGGTACCAAAAAGTTTTGGCAGAAATGTCAATTTTTTTCAAATTGTATGTAGCTAGTTCTACGGTCAATAGACTCGTAAACACTATACTAAAATTTTGATGTATCGCACGCGACAATCTGTCTGTTAAATCAAATTCAAAGATATCAAATAACTTAGGTAGCTCACGTTGCTATGCAGAGAAACGCGACGCGCCTGGCTAAATTATAACAATTTGTAGGTAGTCTTTATTTTTTTCTAATTTTCAGTGTTTTTCTGTTTCAGATGCGTTCCAGGAGGTGGGGCAGTGATGTACCAGCCGGGCTATGCGCAGTGGCGATAAGTTTTAGCGAAAAAACGTCTGTTTCGTCGCTAAAACGGTGGCAAAGTTAGTAGAAATACCACTTTTTCTAAGTTTCTGTATGACGAGTGAACCCTGGTGCTAGTCCTATGTGTAGGGCTTCGCAGGCCGCTTCTAATGGTGTATCGCACGGCTATGTCCACCTTAAGTAGCTGTCAACAGAATCAAAGATAGCCGTATACCTGGGTCAAAAAGTTCGTTTTCAAACGCTAATCAGTTAAAAACTTAACTTTTTGCTATAGAAAACGAAAAATGTACCACACAGGTAACAAACTGGTTCTCTAACCGCAGCTTTTCCAACAATCAGAAACTGAAAATCTGTCAAAATGAACGAATAAAACGTAGGTGGACGAAAAAAATTATAGCAAATTTGTCAAAAAATTTTCAAAAATGTAAATAGCTGGTTCTACGGTCAATAAACTCGCAAAAACTTTACTAAAATCTGGATGTATCGCAAGCGATAATCGGTCTGTTAAATCAAATTTTAAGGTATCAAAAACGTATGAAGCCTCGCGTTCTGTTAAATATTTACTAGCTATGGTATGCAGCCGCGACGCAGAGCGCCTGACAAAATAAAGCAAATTTGCCGGTAATTCTTAATTTTTTGTAACTTTTCAGTGTTTTTCTGTTCCAGATCGGTGCCAGGAGGTGGGGCGATGATGTACCAGCCGGGTTATGTGCAGTGGCGATCGCGTTGCAAAAGTTTTAGTGAAAAAACGACTGTTTTGTCACTAAAAACGTGCAAAGTTAGTAGCAAATACCACTTTTTCTAAGTTTCTGTATGACGAGTGGACACAGGTGCTAGCCCTATGTATAGGACTTTGCAAGCCGCTTCTAATGGTGTATAACACGGCTATGTCCGCCTTATGTAGCTGTCAAAAGAATCGAAGATAGTTCTATACCTGGGTCAAAAAGTTCGTTTTCAAACGCTAATCAGTTAAAAACTTAACTTTTTGCTATAGAAAACGAAAAATGTTCCACACAGGCAACAAACTAGTGTCCTAACCGCAGCTTTTCCAACAATCAGAAACTGAAAATCTGTCAAAATGAGCGAGAAAAACGAACAAGTAGGTACCAAAAAGTTTTGGCAGAAATGTCAATTTTTTTCAAATTGTATGTAGCTAGTTCTACGGTCAATAGACTCGTAAACACTATACTAAAATTTTGATGTATCGCACGCGACAATCTGTCTGTTAAATCAAATTCAAAGATATCAAATAACTTAGGTAGCTCACGTTGCTATGCAGAGAAACGCGACGCGCCTGGCTAAATTATAACAATTTGTAGGTAGTCTTTATTTTTTTCTAATTTTCAGTGTTTTTCTGTTTCAGATGCGTTCCAGGAGGTGGGGCAGTGATGTACCAGCCGGGCTATGCGCAGTGGCGATAAGTTTTAGCGAAAAAACGTCTGTTTCGTCGCTAAAACGGTGGCAAAGTTAGTAGAAATACCACTTTTTCTAAGTTTCTGTATGACGAGTGAACCCTGGTGCTAGTCCTATGTGTAGGGCTTCGCAGGCCGCTTCTAATGGTGTATCGCACGGCTATGTCCACCTTAAGTAGCTGTCAACAGAATCAAAGATAGCCGTATACCTGGGTCAAAAAGTTCGTTTTCAAACGCTAATCAGTTAAAAACTTAACTTTTTGCTATAGAAAACGAAAAATGTACCACACAGGTAACAAACTGGTTCTCTAACCGCAGCTTTTCCAACAATCAGAAACTGAAAATCTGTCAAAATGAACGAATAAAACGTAGGTGGACGAAAAAAATTATAGCAAATTTGTCAAAAAATTTTCAAAAATGTAAATAGCTGGTTCTACGGTCAATAAACTCGCAAAAACTTTACTAAAATCTGGATGTATCGCAAGCGATAATCGGTCTGTTAAATCAAATTTTAAGGTATCAAAAACGTATGAAGCCTCGCGTTCTGTTAAATATTTACTAGCTATGGTATGCAGCCGCGACGCAGAGCGCCTGACAAAATAAAGCAAATTTGCCGGTAATTCTTAATTTTTTGTAACTTTTCAGTGTTTTTCTGTTCCAGATCGGTGCCAGGAGGTGGGGCGATGATGTACCAGCCGGGTTATGTGCAGTGGCGATCGCGTTGCAAAAGTTTTAGTGAAAAAACGACTGTTTTGTCACTAAAAACGTGCAAAGTTAGTAGCAAATACCACTTTTTCTAAGTTTCTGTATGACGAGTGGACACAGGTGCTAGCCCTATGTATAGGACTTTGCAAGCCGCTTCTAATGGTGTATAACACGGCTATGTCCGCCTTATGTAGCTGTCAAAAGAATCGAAGATAGTTCTATACCTGGGTCAAAAAGTTCGTTTTCAAACGCTAATCAGTTAAAAACTTAACTTTTTGCTATAGAAAACGAAAAATGTTCCACACAGGCAACAAACTAGTGTCCTAACCGCAGCTTTTCCAACAATCAGAAACTGAAAATCTGTCAAAATGAGCGAGAAAAACGAACAAGTAGGTACCAAAAAGTTTTGGCAGAAATGTCAATTTTTTTCAAATTGTATGTAGCTAGTTCTACGGTCAATAGACTCGTAAACACTATACTAAAATTTTGATGTATCGCACGCGACAATCTGTCTGTTAAATCAAATTCAAAGATATCAAATAACTTAGGTAGCTCACGTTGCTATGCAGAGAAACGCGACGCGCCTGGCTAAATTATAACAATTTGTAGGTAGTCTTTATTTTTTTCTAATTTTCAGTGTTTTTCTGTTTCAGATGCGTTCCAGGAGGTGGGGCAGTGATGTACCAGCCGGGCTATGCGCAGTGGCGATAAGTTTTAGCGAAAAAACGTCTGTTTCGTCGCTAAAACGGTGGCAAAGTTAGTAGAAATACCACTTTTTCTAAGTTTCTGTATGACGAGTGAACCCTGGTGCTAGTCCTATGTGTAGGGCTTCGCAGGCCGCTTCTAATGGTGTATCGCACGGCTATGTCCACCTTAAGTAGCTGTCAACAGAATCAAAGATAGCCGTATACCTGGGTCAAAAAGTTCGTTTTCAAACGCTAATCAGTTAAAAACTTAACTTTTTGCTATAGAAAACGAAAAATGTACCACACAGGTAACAAACTGGTTCTCTAACCGCAGCTTTTCCAACAATCAGAAACTGAAAATCTGTCAAAATGAACGAATAAAACGTAGGTGGACGAAAAAAATTATAGCAAATTTGTCAAAAAATTTTCAAAAATGTAAATAGCTGGTTCTACGGTCAATAAACTCGCAAAAACTTTACTAAAATCTGGATGTATCGCAAGCGATAATCGGTCTGTTAAATCAAATTTTAAGGTATCAAAAACGTATGAAGCCTCGCGTTCTGTTAAATATTTACTAGCTATGGTATGCAGCCGCGACGCAGAGCGCCTGACAAAATAAAGCAAATTTGCCGGTAATTCTTAATTTTTTGTAACTTTTCAGTGTTTTTCTGTTCCAGATCGGTGCCAGGAGGTGGGGCGATGATGTACCAGCCGGGTTATGTGCAGTGGCGATCGCGTTGCAAAAGTTTTAGTGAAAAAACGACTGTTTTGTCACTAAAAACGTGCAAAGTTAGTAGCAAATACCACTTTTTCTAAGTTTCTGTATGACGAGTGGACACAGGTGCTAGCCCTATGTATAGGACTTTGCAAGCCGCTTCTAATGGTGTATAACACGGCTATGTCCGCCTTATGTAGCTGTCAAAAGAATCGAAGATAGTTCTATACCTGGGTCAAAAAGTTCGTTTTCAAACGCTAATCAGTTAAAAACTTAACTTTTTGCTATAGAAAACGAAAAATGTTCCACACAGGCAACAAACTAGTGTCCTAACCGCAGCTTTTCCAACAATCAGAAACTGAAAATCTGTCAAAATGAGCGAGAAAAACGAACAAGTAGGTACCAAAAAGTTTTGGCAGAAATGTCAATTTTTTTCAAATTGTATGTAGCTAGTTCTACGGTCAATAGACTCGTAAACACTATACTAAAATTTTGATGTATCGCACGCGACAATCTGTCTGTTAAATCAAATTCAAAGATATCAAATAACTTAGGTAGCTCACGTTGCTATGCAGAGAAACGCGACGCGCCTGGCTAAATTATAACAATTTGTAGGTAGTCTTTATTTTTTTCTAATTTTCAGTGTTTTTCTGTTTCAGATGCGTTCCAGGAGGTGGGGCAGTGATGTACCAGCCGGGCTATGCGCAGTGGCGATAAGTTTTAGCGAAAAAACGTCTGTTTCGTCGCTAAAACGGTGGCAAAGTTAGTAGAAATACCACTTTTTCTAAGTTTCTGTATGACGAGTGAACCCTGGTGCTAGTCCTATGTGTAGGGCTTCGCAGGCCGCTTCTAATGGTGTATCGCACGGCTATGTCCACCTTAAGTAGCTGTCAACAGAATCAAAGATAGCCGTATACCTGGGTCAAAAAGTTCGTTTTCAAACGCTAATCAGTTAAAAACTTAACTTTTTGCTATAGAAAACGAAAAATGTACCACACAGGTAACAAACTGGTTCTCTAACCGCAGCTTTTCCAACAATCAGAAACTGAAAATCTGTCAAAATGAACGAATAAAACGTAGGTGGACGAAAAAAATTATAGCAAATTTGTCAAAAAATTTTCAAAAATGTAAATAGCTGGTTCTACGGTCAATAAACTCGCAAAAACTTTACTAAAATCTGGATGTATCGCAAGCGATAATCGGTCTGTTAAATCAAATTTTAAGGTATCAAAAACGTATGAAGCCTCGCGTTCTGTTAAATATTTACTAGCTATGGTATGCAGCCGCGACGCAGAGCGCCTGACAAAATAAAGCAAATTTGCCGGTAATTCTTAATTTTTTGTAACTTTTCAGTGTTTTTCTGTTCCAGATCGGTGCCAGGAGGTGGGGCGATGATGTACCAGCCGGGTTATGTGCAGTGGCGATCGCGTTGCAAAAGTTTTAGTGAAAAAACGACTGTTTTGTCACTAAAAACGTGCAAAGTTAGTAGCAAATACCACTTTTTCTAAGTTTCTGTATGACGAGTGGACACAGGTGCTAGCCCTATGTATAGGACTTTGCAAGCCGCTTCTAATGGTGTATAACACGGCTATGTCCGCCTTATGTAGCTGTCAAAAGAATCGAAGATAGTTCTATACCTGGGTCAAAAAGTTCGTTTTCAAACGCTAATCAGTTAAAAACTTAACTTTTTGCTATAGAAAACGAAAAATGTTCCACACAGGCAACAAACTAGTGTCCTAACCGCAGCTTTTCCAACAATCAGAAACTGAAAATCTGTCAAAATGAGCGAGAAAAACGAACAAGTAGGTACCAAAAAGTTTTGGCAGAAATGTCAATTTTTTTCAAATTGTATGTAGCTAGTTCTACGGTCAATAGACTCGTAAACACTATACTAAAATTTTGATGTATCGCACGCGACAATCTGTCTGTTAAATCAAATTCAAAGATATCAAATAACTTAGGTAGCTCACGTTGCTATGCAGAGAAACGCGACGCGCCTGGCTAAATTATAACAATTTGTAGGTAGTCTTTATTTTTTTCTAATTTTCAGTGTTTTTCTGTTTCAGATGCGTTCCAGGAGGTGGGGCAGTGATGTACCAGCCGGGCTATGCGCAGTGGCGATAAGTTTTAGCGAAAAAACGTCTGTTTCGTCGCTAAAACGGTGGCAAAGTTAGTAGAAATACCACTTTTTCTAAGTTTCTGTATGACGAGTGAACCCTGGTGCTAGTCCTATGTGTAGGGCTTCGCAGGCCGCTTCTAATGGTGTATCGCACGGCTATGTCCACCTTAAGTAGCTGTCAACAGAATCAAAGATAGCCGTATACCTGGGTCAAAAAGTTCGTTTTCAAACGCTAATCAGTTAAAAACTTAACTTTTTGCTATAGAAAACGAAAAATGTACCACACAGGTAACAAACTGGTTCTCTAACCGCAGCTTTTCCAACAATCAGAAACTGAAAATCTGTCAAAATGAACGAATAAAACGTAGGTGGACGAAAAAAATTATAGCAAATTTGTCAAAAAATTTTCAAAAATGTAAATAGCTGGTTCTACGGTCAATAAACTCGCAAAAACTTTACTAAAATCTGGATGTATCGCAAGCGATAATCGGTCTGTTAAATCAAATTTTAAGGTATCAAAAACGTATGAAGCCTCGCGTTCTGTTAAATATTTACTAGCTATGGTATGCAGCCGCGACGCAGAGCGCCTGACAAAATAAAGCAAATTTGCCGGTAATTCTTAATTTTTTGTAACTTTTCAGTGTTTTTCTGTTCCAGATCGGTGCCAGGAGGTGGGGCGATGATGTACCAGCCGGGTTATGTGCAGTGGCGATCGCGTTGCAAAAGTTTTAGTGAAAAAACGACTGTTTTGTCACTAAAAACGTGCAAAGTTAGTAGCAAATACCACTTTTTCTAAGTTTCTGTATGACGAGTGGACACAGGTGCTAGCCCTATGTATAGGACTTTGCAAGCCGCTTCTAATGGTGTATAACACGGCTATGTCCGCCTTATGTAGCTGTCAAAAGAATCGAAGATAGTTCTATACCTGGGTCAAAAAGTTCGTTTTCAAACGCTAATCAGTTAAAAACTTAACTTTTTGCTATAGAAAACGAAAAATGTTCCACACAGGCAACAAACTAGTGTCCTAACCGCAGCTTTTCCAACAATCAGAAACTGAAAATCTGTCAAAATGAGCGAGAAAAACGAACAAGTAGGTACCAAAAAGTTTTGGCAGAAATGTCAATTTTTTTCAAATTGTATGTAGCTAGTTCTACGGTCAATAGACTCGTAAACACTATACTAAAATTTTGATGTATCGCACGCGACAATCTGTCTGTTAAATCAAATTCAAAGATATCAAATAACTTAGGTAGCTCACGTTGCTATGCAGAGAAACGCGACGCGCCTGGCTAAATTATAACAATTTGTAGGTAGTCTTTATTTTTTTCTAATTTTCAGTGTTTTTCTGTTTCAGATGCGTTCCAGGAGGTGGGGCAGTGATGTACCAGCCGGGCTATGCGCAGTGGCGATAAGTTTTAGCGAAAAAACGTCTGTTTCGTCGCTAAAACGGTGGCAAAGTTAGTAGAAATACCACTTTTTCTAAGTTTCTGTATGACGAGTGAACCCTGGTGCTAGTCCTATGTGTAGGGCTTCGCAGGCCGCTTCTAATGGTGTATCGCACGGCTATGTCCACCTTAAGTAGCTGTCAACAGAATCAAAGATAGCCGTATACCTGGGTCAAAAAGTTCGTTTTCAAACGCTAATCAGTTAAAAACTTAACTTTTTGCTATAGAAAACGAAAAATGTACCACACAGGTAACAAACTGGTTCTCTAACCGCAGCTTTTCCAACAATCAGAAACTGAAAATCTGTCAAAATGAACGAATAAAACGTAGGTGGACGAAAAAAATTATAGCAAATTTGTCAAAAAATTTTCAAAAATGTAAATAGCTGGTTCTACGGTCAATAAACTCGCAAAAACTTTACTAAAATCTGGATGTATCGCAAGCGATAATCGGTCTGTTAAATCAAATTTTAAGGTATCAAAAACGTATGAAGCCTCGCGTTCTGTTAAATATTTACTAGCTATGGTATGCAGCCGCGACGCAGAGCGCCTGACAAAATAAAGCAAATTTGCCGGTAATTCTTAATTTTTTGTAACTTTTCAGTGTTTTTCTGTTCCAGATCGGTGCCAGGAGGTGGGGCGATGATGTACCAGCCGGGTTATGTGCAGTGGCGATCGCGTTGCAAAAGTTT
Source organism: Thera obeliscata (assembly GCA_947578465.1). Lineage (NCBI taxonomy): Eukaryota > Metazoa > Arthropoda > Insecta > Lepidoptera > Geometridae > Thera > Thera obeliscata. Next base: position 37,966 of record CANPUM010000002.1, on the reverse strand, counting down.
TAGTGAAAAAACGACTGTTTTGTCACTAAAAACGTGCAAAGTTAGTAGCAAATACCACTTTTTCTAAGTTTCTGTATGACGAGTGGACACAGGTGCTAGCCCTATGTATAGGACTTTGCAAGCCGCTTCTAATGGTGTATAACACGGCTATGTCCGCCTTATGTAGCTGTCAAAAGAATCGAAGATAGTTCTATACCTGGGTCAAAAAGTTCGTTTTCAAACGCTAATCAGTTAAAAACTTAACTTTTTGCTATAGAAAACGAAAAATGTTCCACACAGGCAACAAACTAGTGTCCTAACCGCAGCTTTTCCAACAATCAGAAACTGAAAATCTGTCAAAATGAGCGAGAAAAACGAACAAGTAGGTACCAAAAAGTTTTGGCAGAAATGTCAATTTTTTTCAAATTGTATGTAGCTAGTTCTACGGTCAATAGACTCGTAAACACTATACTAAAATTTTGATGTATCGCACGCGACAATCTGTCTGTTAAATCAAATTCAAAGATATCAAATAACTTAGGTAGCTCACGTTGCTATGCAGAGAAACGCGACGCGCCTGGCTAAATTATAACAATTTGTAGGTAGTCTTTATTTTTTTCTAATTTTCAGTGTTTTTCTGTTTCAGATGCGTTCCAGGAGGTGGGGCAGTGATGTACCAGCCGGGCTATGCGCAGTGGCGATAAGTTTTAGCGAAAAAACGTCTGTTTCGTCGCTAAAACGGTGGCAAAGTTAGTAGAAATACCACTTTTTCTAAGTTTCTGTATGACGAGTGAACCCTGGTGCTAGTCCTATGTGTAGGGCTTCGCAGGCCGCTTCTAATGGTGTATCGCACGGCTATGTCCACCTTAAGTAGCTGTCAACAGAATCAAAGATAGCCGTATACCTGGGTCAAAAAGTTCGTTTTCAAACGCTAATCAGTTAAAAACTTAACTTTTTGCTATAGAAAACGAAAAATGTACCACACAGGTAACAAACTGGTTCTCTAACCGCAGCTTTTCCAACAATCAGAAACTGAAAATCTGTCAAAATGAACGAATAAAACGTAGGTGGACGAAAAAAATTATAGCAAATTTGTCAAAAAATTTTCAAAAATGTAAATAGCTGGTTCTACGGTCAATAAACTCGCAAAAACTTTACTAAAATCTGGATGTATCGCAAGCGATAATCGGTCTGTTAAATCAAATTTTAAGGTATCAAAAACGTATGAAGCCTCGCGTTCTGTTAAATATTTACTAGCTATGGTATGCAGCCGCGACGCAGAGCGCCTGACAAAATAAAGCAAATTTGCCGGTAATTCTTAATTTTTTGTAACTTTTCAGTGTTTTTCTGTTCCAGATCGGTGCCAGGAGGTGGGGCGATGATGTACCAGCCGGGTTATGTGCAGTGGCGATCGCGTTGCAAAAGTTTTAGTGAAAAAACGACTGTTTTGTCACTAAAAACGTGCAAAGTTAGTAGCAAATACCACTTTTTCTAAGTTTCTGTATGACGAGTGGACACAGGTGCTAGCCCTATGTATAGGACTTTGCAAGCCGCTTCTAATGGTGTATAACACGGCTATGTCCGCCTTATGTAGCTGTCAAAAGAATCGAAGATAGTTCTATACCTGGGTCAAAAAGTTCGTTTTCAAACGCTAATCAGTTAAAAACTTAACTTTTTGCTATAGAAAACGAAAAATGTTCCACACAGGCAACAAACTAGTGTCCTAACCGCAGCTTTTCCAACAATCAGAAACTGAAAATCTGTCAAAATGAGCGAGAAAAACGAACAAGTAGGTACCAAAAAGTTTTGGCAGAAATGTCAATTTTTTTCAAATTGTATGTAGCTAGTTCTACGGTCAATAGACTCGTAAACACTATACTAAAATTTTGATGTATCGCACGCGACAATCTGTCTGTTAAATCAAATTCAAAGATATCAAATAACTTAGGTAGCTCACGTTGCTATGCAGAGAAACGCGACGCGCCTGGCTAAATTATAACAATTTGTAGGTAGTCTTTATTTTTTTCTAATTTTCAGTGTTTTTCTGTTTCAGATGCGTTCCAGGAGGTGGGGCAGTGATGTACCAGCCGGGCTATGCGCAGTGGCGATAAGTTTTAGCGAAAAAACGTCTGTTTCGTCGCTAAAACGGTGGCAAAGTTAGTAGAAATACCACTTTTTCTAAGTTTCTGTATGACGAGTGAACCCTGGTGCTAGTCCTATGTGTAGGGCTTCGCAGGCCGCTTCTAATGGTGTATCGCACGGCTATGTCCACCTTAAGTAGCTGTCAACAGAATCAAAGATAGCCGTATACCTGGGTCAAAAAGTTCGTTTTCAAACGCTAATCAGTTAAAAACTTAACTTTTTGCTATAGAAAACGAAAAATGTACCACACAGGTAACAAACTGGTTCTCTAACCGCAGCTTTTCCAACAATCAGAAACTGAAAATCTGTCAAAATGAACGAATAAAACGTAGGTGGACGAAAAAAATTATAGCAAATTTGTCAAAAAATTTTCAAAAATGTAAATAGCTGGTTCTACGGTCAATAAACTCGCAAAAACTTTACTAAAATCTGGATGTATCGCAAGCGATAATCGGTCTGTTAAATCAAATTTTAAGGTATCAAAAACGTATGAAGCCTCGCGTTCTGTTAAATATTTACTAGCTATGGTATGCAGCCGCGACGCAGAGCGCCTGACAAAATAAAGCAAATTTGCCGGTAATTCTTAATTTTTTGTAACTTTTCAGTGTTTTTCTGTTCCAGATCGGTGCCAGGAGGTGGGGCGATGATGTACCAGCCGGGTTATGTGCAGTGGCGATCGCGTTGCAAAAGTTTTAGTGAAAAAACGACTGTTTTGTCACTAAAAACGTGCAAAGTTAGTAGCAAATACCACTTTTTCTAAGTTTCTGTATGACGAGTGGACACAGGTGCTAGCCCTATGTATAGGACTTTGCAAGCCGCTTCTAATGGTGTATAACACGGCTATGTCCGCCTTATGTAGCTGTCAAAAGAATCGAAGATAGTTCTATACCTGGGTCAAAAAGTTCGTTTTCAAACGCTAATCAGTTAAAAACTTAACTTTTTGCTATAGAAAACGAAAAATGTTCCACACAGGCAACAAACTAGTGTCCTAACCGCAGCTTTTCCAACAATCAGAAACTGAAAATCTGTCAAAATGAGCGAGAAAAACGAACAAGTAGGTACCAAAAAGTTTTGGCAGAAATGTCAATTTTTTTCAAATTGTATGTAGCTAGTTCTACGGTCAATAGACTCGTAAACACTATACTAAAATTTTGATGTATCGCACGCGACAATCTGTCTGTTAAATCAAATTCAAAGATATCAAATAACTTAGGTAGCTCACGTTGCTATGCAGAGAAACGCGACGCGCCTGGCTAAATTATAACAATTTGTAGGTAGTCTTTATTTTTTTCTAATTTTCAGTGTTTTTCTGTTTCAGATGCGTTCCAGGAGGTGGGGCAGTGATGTACCAGCCGGGCTATGCGCAGTGGCGATAAGTTTTAGCGAAAAAACGTCTGTTTCGTCGCTAAAACGGTGGCAAAGTTAGTAGAAATACCACTTTTTCTAAGTTTCTGTATGACGAGTGAACCCTGGTGCTAGTCCTATGTGTAGGGCTTCGCAGGCCGCTTCTAATGGTGTATCGCACGGCTATGTCCACCTTAAGTAGCTGTCAACAGAATCAAAGATAGCCGTATACCTGGGTCAAAAAGTTCGTTTTCAAACGCTAATCAGTTAAAAACTTAACTTTTTGCTATAGAAAACGAAAAATGTACCACACAGGTAACAAACTGGTTCTCTAACCGCAGCTTTTCCAACAATCAGAAACTGAAAATCTGTCAAAATGAACGAATAAAACGTAGGTGGACGAAAAAAATTATAGCAAATTTGTCAAAAAATTTTCAAAAATGTAAATAGCTGGTTCTACGGTCAATAAACTCGCAAAAACTTTACTAAAATCTGGATGTATCGCAAGCGATAATCGGTCTGTTAAATCAAATTTTAAGGTATCAAAAACGTATGAAGCCTCGCGTTCTGTTAAATATTTACTAGCTATGGTATGCAGCCGCGACGCAGAGCGCCTGACAAAATAAAGCAAATTTGCCGGTAATTCTTAATTTTTTGTAACTTTTCAGTGTTTTTCTGTTCCAGATCGGTGCCAGGAGGTGGGGCGATGATGTACCAGCCGGGTTATGTGCAGTGGCGATCGCGTTGCAAAAGTTTTAGTGAAAAAACGACTGTTTTGTCACTAAAAACGTGCAAAGTTAGTAGCAAATACCACTTTTTCTAAGTTTCTGTATGACGAGTGGACACAGGTGCTAGCCCTATGTATAGGACTTTGCAAGCCGCTTCTAATGGTGTATAACACGGCTATGTCCGCCTTATGTAGCTGTCAAAAGAATCGAAGATAGTTCTATACCTGGGTCAAAAAGTTCGTTTTCAAACGCTAATCAGTTAAAAACTTAACTTTTTGCTATAGAAAACGAAAAATGTTCCACACAGGCAACAAACTAGTGTCCTAACCGCAGCTTTTCCAACAATCAGAAACTGAAAATCTGTCAAAATGAGCGAGAAAAACGAACAAGTAGGTACCAAAAAGTTTTGGCAGAAATGTCAATTTTTTTCAAATTGTATGTAGCTAGTTCTACGGTCAATAGACTCGTAAACACTATACTAAAATTTTGATGTATCGCACGCGACAATCTGTCTGTTAAATCAAATTCAAAGATATCAAATAACTTAGGTAGCTCACGTTGCTATGCAGAGAAACGCGACGCGCCTGGCTAAATTATAACAATTTGTAGGTAGTCTTTATTTTTTTCTAATTTTCAGTGTTTTTCTGTTTCAGATGCGTTCCAGGAGGTGGGGCAGTGATGTACCAGCCGGGCTATGCGCAGTGGCGATAAGTTTTAGCGAAAAAACGTCTGTTTCGTCGCTAAAACGGTGGCAAAGTTAGTAGAAATACCACTTTTTCTAAGTTTCTGTATGACGAGTGAACCCTGGTGCTAGTCCTATGTGTAGGGCTTCGCAGGCCGCTTCTAATGGTGTATCGCACGGCTATGTCCACCTTAAGTAGCTGTCAACAGAATCAAAGATAGCCGTATACCTGGGTCAAAAAGTTCGTTTTCAAACGCTAATCAGTTAAAAACTTAACTTTTTGCTATAGAAAACGAAAAATGTACCACACAGGTAACAAACTGGTTCTCTAACCGCAGCTTTTCCAACAATCAGAAACTGAAAATCTGTCAAAATGAACGAATAAAACGTAGGTGGACGAAAAAAATTATAGCAAATTTGTCAAAAAATTTTCAAAAATGTAAATAGCTGGTTCTACGGTCAATAAACTCGCAAAAACTTTACTAAAATCTGGATGTATCGCAAGCGATAATCGGTCTGTTAAATCAAATTTTAAGGTATCAAAAACGTATGAAGCCTCGCGTTCTGTTAAATATTTACTAGCTATGGTATGCAGCCGCGACGCAGAGCGCCTGACAAAATAAAGCAAATTTGCCGGTAATTCTTAATTTTTTGTAACTTTTCAGTGTTTTTCTGTTCCAGATCGGTGCCAGGAGGTGGGGCGATGATGTACCAGCCGGGTTATGTGCAGTGGCGATCGCGTTGCAAAAGTTTTAGTGAAAAAACGACTGTTTTGTCACTAAAAACGTGCAAAGTTAGTAGCAAATACCACTTTTTCTAAGTTTCTGTATGACGAGTGGACACAGGTGCTAGCCCTATGTATAGGACTTTGCAAGCCGCTTCTAATGGTGTATAACACGGCTATGTCCGCCTTATGTAGCTGTCAAAAGAATCGAAGATAGTTCTATACCTGGGTCAAAAAGTTCGTTTTCAAACGCTAATCAGTTAAAAACTTAACTTTTTGCTATAGAAAACGAAAAATGTTCCACACAGGCAACAAACTAGTGTCCTAACCGCAGCTTTTCCAACAATCAGAAACTGAAAATCTGTCAAAATGAGCGAGAAAAACGAACAAGTAGGTACCAAAAAGTTTTGGCAGAAATGTCAATTTTTTTCAAATTGTATGTAGCTAGTTCTACGGTCAATAGACTCGTAAACACTATACTAAAATTTTGATGTATCGCACGCGACAATCTGTCTGTTAAATCAAATTCAAAGATATCAAATAACTTAGGTAGCTCACGTTGCTATGCAGAGAAACGCGACGCGCCTGGCTAAATTATAACAATTTGTAGGTAGTCTTTATTTTTTTCTAATTTTCAGTGTTTTTCTGTTTCAGATGCGTTCCAGGAGGTGGGGCAGTGATGTACCAGCCGGGCTATGCGCAGTGGCGATAAGTTTTAGCGAAAAAACGTCTGTTTCGTCGCTAAAACGGTGGCAAAGTTAGTAGAAATACCACTTTTTCTAAGTTTCTGTATGACGAGTGAACCCTGGTGCTAGTCCTATGTGTAGGGCTTCGCAGGCCGCTTCTAATGGTGTATCGCACGGCTATGTCCACCTTAAGTAGCTGTCAACAGAATCAAAGATAGCCGTATACCTGGGTCAAAAAGTTCGTTTTCAAACGCTAATCAGTTAAAAACTTAACTTTTTGCTATAGAAAACGAAAAATGTACCACACAGGTAACAAACTGGTTCTCTAACCGCAGCTTTTCCAACAATCAGAAACTGAAAATCTGTCAAAATGAACGAATAAAACGTAGGTGGACGAAAAAAATTATAGCAAATTTGTCAAAAAATTTTCAAAAATGTAAATAGCTGGTTCTACGGTCAATAAACTCGCAAAAACTTTACTAAAATCTGGATGTATCGCAAGCGATAATCGGTCTGTTAAATCAAATTTTAAGGTATCAAAAACGTATGAAGCCTCGCGTTCTGTTAAATATTTACTAGCTATGGTATGCAGCCGCGACGCAGAGCGCCTGACAAAATAAAGCAAATTTGCCGGTAATTCTTAATTTTTTGTAACTTTTCAGTGTTTTTCTGTTCCAGATCGGTGCCAGGAGGTGGGGCGATGATGTACCAGCCGGGTTATGTGCAGTGGCGATCGCGTTGCAAAAGTTTTAGTGAAAAAACGACTGTTTTGTCACTAAAAACGTGCAAAGTTAGTAGCAAATACCACTTTTTCTAAGTTTCTGTATGACGAGTGGACACAGGTGCTAGCCCTATGTATAGGACTTTGCAAGCCGCTTCTAATGGTGTATAACACGGCTATGTCCGCCTTATGTAGCTGTCAAAAGAATCGAAGATAGTTCTATACCTGGGTCAAAAAGTTCGTTTTCAAACGCTAATCAGTTAAAAACTTAACTTTTTGCTATAGAAAACGAAAAATGTTCCACACAGGCAACAAACTAGTGTCCTAACCGCAGCTTTTCCAACAATCAGAAACTGAAAATCCCTTGAACGCATCCCTTATTGGTCGGTTTTAAGTACTCGTTTCCTGCGTAGCGTACTCTCACCCTCCTATCCTGTAGGTAACTGTCTACCACCCTTCTCAAGTTGACGGGGCAACCTGCTTCTGCTAGCCTTACCCTAATGGCTGGCCACCACGCACTGTCGAAGGCTCCCTCTATGTCCAATGATATAATGACAACAAGCTTTCTTTGCTCTAGCTTACTGCGGATGTGTTGCATTAGGTCATAGAGGGAGTCCTCGGTACTCTTTTGCGGCATGAACCCATACTGGAGGGTGCTCATTCTTGGAAGCAGGTGCCATTTCAACCGTCCAACAACCATCTTCTCGAATATCTTGCCTATGACTGGTAGTAGTCCTATGGGCCGGTACGACTTCGGGTTCGTGTAGTCTTCCTTTCCTGGCTTCCTTAAGACTACCACCGTGGCTTCTTTCCATATTTTTGGGAAGTGATTTAGGATGAGACATTTGTTGCAGAGGGCGAGAAATAGCTCTGGGTCGTGGAATATCGCGTGGTCGCAGATGTCGGCTGTTAAACCATCGATACCCGGGGCCTTCTTCGGGTTAAAACTTTTCGCTGCGGACTTCAGTTCTTCATTGGTAAACGGTGGGTCATGGTTCTCATCATGGGCCCACTCGTTTATTTGTTCAGCAGCTTTTCTTATTTTTATGTGGCCTAAGTTGTCATCCCTCTCAAGGTCCTCCGGGTAAAATGTTTCTGCTAGCAGTTTCACTGATTCCTTGCTATCGAGTACTTTCCCCTCCTTTACTAAAGGCAAATCCTCTTGTCGTTTCGTTGTCCTGCCTATAACCCTATAGATTCCTTCCCATACTCCCTCTCTATCCTGTTTGCTGCAGAAGTCCTTCCAACTTTCGATTTTTGCTTTTTTGGCTTCATACTCATAATTTTCCTTTTCTTTCAGATATTCGTTGACTACCTTCGATCTACGGATTGGTGCAGCGCAGCGGATTCGACGTTTCATCGTGGTGACCTTCTTCTTCAGTTCAGTGAGTTTCTCCGACCACCATGGTAAGGTAAGTGTGCTATTTGTTTTCTTTTTAGGGATACTATTGTTGCATGATTCTATCAATACCTGTGTGTAATGTTCAACTATTTGTTCTAATTCAGATTTGTCTCTTATGTTTTCTATTTCTCTTTTGTTAAGTTGATGTTCTTCTAGTAATTGGGACAGTTTCTCATGAAACTGTTGCCAATTTGCTTTTTTACTGTTGTATATTCTGGTAGTTCTTTTGATGTTTATACCCGTTGCTTTCGTCAACCTTATTTTAAAGGTCAGCACATTGTGATCGGAGCTCGTTAAACCTGTTTCTACCTTCCAGTCTTCAATCAGGTTTAGCAACTCGGTTGAGCAGGCCGTTACGTCTATGAAACTGGAGTATGATTTGTTGCCCCTTATCGTGTCAAAAGTTGGAGTATTGCCTTCATTTAGCACCTGAAGTTCCATTTCTTCGAGGGTCCCTGCCATGTCTTCACCCCTATCATCGATCTTCAGGCTTCCCCACCAGGAGTTTTTTGCGTTACCGTCACCACCTATTAGGATCTTTCCTTTTCCAACGTACTTTTTGAGTTTTTGTAGCTGTTCCAGGTATGGTTCTATCGGCTCCGTTGGCTCAAAGTAAAACGAGACCACCACGATCTCCCAGGCACTTGTCCGAAGTTTTACTACAACGATGTTGTTTGTAGTGAACTCCGGAACGAGAATTGCATCTATTTCACCGTCAAAGACGGCGACTGCCGCTTTAACAACGCCATCCCCTTGGGTTATGCTCTGGAAAATCCTGGTGCTCCCGTAGCTTTTTGTCCTGCCTATATTTCCGACGTACGGCTCCTGGAGGAGTGCAAAGGCCATCTTCTTTTTGTCTGCTTCAAGCATAATCTCATCAGTTGCTAAAGCTTTTCTTTGCAGATTTGCTTGTGCTACGAAGTATGCCCTTGCTTCTGCCTGGGTGTTGTTTGCGCCTGGGGCCACCTTAGCAATAAGCTATAGTGGACCGGGCCAGAGCCTCCCACTTTCTTCGGATCGGACATTCTCCACTGAAAGCGTTGTGCTCCACCCTATCCAGTTTGGCGTGTGAGCAGTTTGAACAAGAAGGAGGGGCATCGGCGAGCCAGTTTTCGCACTCAGATTTTAGGTGGGGCCCCCCGCAATGGCAGCACTTCTCGACCGTCTCTTTGCAGAACCGTCTACCGTGGCCGTAGCCTAGGCAGAGAGAGCACTGTACGAGTGGCGATTGGTCTGCCACTCGCACACGCTGGAGGTCAATCTGGACGGATCCTGCACTGACCAAGTGCTGCCAAATTTTTGGGGACGCCCTCAGAACGATGTGGTGTGTGTGAGGATTTCTCGTCAGCTTCTTGAAGGCTATTTCCAGCTTCTGGCCCGTAAGTTCTCTGGGGATCCGCTTGCTCAGAGCATCGATGACGTCCTCATCGGTGTTGTATTTGAGGACGTCTTTGAGGATCACCAGCGGGTCCTTGTTTTTCATCTCCACCACATTTAGTTCCTTGGCTCCCTTTAGCCTTTCTTGCAACTTCTGCCGTTCCTCTTCAGTCCTGCATCCCACTATTACCTTCCGGTCCTTTGCTTTTCTTATCTTTTCTACAGCTATACCACTCTCTTTGGCATTTACAACCTTCCTAATCCTGTCAAACACTTCCTCCCCAGTCTTTGTTTCATCAGTGGCCGTGACCACGATGGAATGCAGAGCGGTCTGTTCTGGCCTCCTTGGCAGTGCTGCTGCTGCCACACTAGCATATGTTTGCTTTTCTAGTGCCTCTCTCAGGATTTCCATTCTTTCGCTGTTCTCTTTTAACAGCTTGCTGTGTTCCTCTAATTGACGTTTCAGGTCAATTTCTGCATTCTGACCAGTATTTTCTTGGTGTCCCAGATCAGTTTCCTTTTCTCTGAAGCCAGCTTGTTGCTCTGTTGATGTCCTGTCACTGGCCTTCCTGGCTTCAGCTTCCTTGACCAGCTCGAAGAGCCGTTTTGCCGCTTGTGTGACGTTTGTCTTTATGTCGGTCTTTAGGTTCCTCGAGTTGTCGAGGTTGGTGATAACCTTGGTGAAGCAGGCCTTTGCCTCCGCGGTTTTGTTCGGAAACTTTTCTAGTATCGGCGGACTTTCCGTGGCCTCTACCGGTGGTCTACGCCCCATCAGTCTGCCTTCCTGCGAGGACGGTATCGGCCTGGGAGCGGGTTTTGCGGCAGTTTTTCGCGGTGGGGTGGGAGTTTTCAACTGCTGAGGGTTTGTCCTCTTTTTCTTTACTAACTCCCATTCCCCCACACTTCGCCTAACATTTGACGTCTGCGCCAATTCGTCCCCCTGTCTGGAGGGCCCTGCCTGTCCAATTCGGGGTGGGGATGCCAGGGAAACTAAGTCAATTAGATTGACGGTGGGCTTTTTGACGGGCGTTCGTATCCCGTAACTGCCGTTTCCTCCGGCATCCTGCGTGTCAGCCGGTGATGTGGTCTCTATGTCCACCGTCACGTTCATTTTCTTCGCTGGCGTTCGCAGGCCAAACATTACAAGGTCAGAGGGGGGAGGTATGCAGTCAAATTTTTATCAAAACCTATGTCAAAAGCACTACTTACTTAACTAATAAAGGTTTGTAAAAGTTGTAAAAATTTAAAACTAAAATAAAAGTTATCTCAATAAAACGAGAAAACCTTTCCTATTCTAATTGTTATTTTTGTTCCAGGTGTCCGGATGTCTTCGGTCAACAAGTGTCAGCAACCTACAGAAGGTAGGTGCAGAGGTAATTACCAAAATTTGTTAATTTATCAAAAAGATAGATTTTAAAAAGTCAAAATGAAATTGGCTGTTAATACAGCCTGTCAAAGATTGCTAGAAGATAGCTGGTCCGGTAACGAGTCCGTTGCCGAAAACCGGGTCCAAAAGAGTGCCCTAGTTCCGGAGTTATAACTGTTCTAAGGTCGCCCGGGCCCCAAAAAGCGACTTTTCTAACCTTAGTGACTAACAACAGGGTGGGTGGGCGGGCGATTTTTTCTAATTTTCAGTGTTTTTCTGTTCCAGATCGGTGCCAGGAGGTGGGGCGATGATGTACCAGCCGGGCTATGCGCAGTGGCGATAAGTTTTAGCGAAAAAACGACTGTTTTCTCGCTAAAACGGTGGCAAAGTTAGTAGAAATACCACTTTTTCTAAGTTTCTGTATGACGGGTGAACCCTGGTGCTAGTCCTATGTGTAGGGCTTCGCAGGCCGCTTCTAATGGTGTATCGCACGGCTATATTCACCTTAAGTAGCTGTCAACAGAATCGAAGATAGTTCTATACCTGGGTCAAAAAGTTCGTTTTCAAACGCTAATCAGTTAAAAACTTAACTTTTTGCTATAGAAAACGAAAAATGTACCACACAGGTAACAAACTGGTTCTCTAACCGCAGCTTTTTCAACAATCAGAAACTGAAAATCTGTCAAAATGAGCGAGAAAAACGAACAAATAGGTACCAAAAAGTTTTGGCAGAAAAGTCAAATTTTTTCAAATTGTATGTAGCTAGTTCTACGGTCAATAGACTCGCAAACACTATACTAAAATTTTGATGTATCGCACGCGACAATCTGTCTGTTAAATCAAATTAAAAGATATCAAATAACTTAGGTAGCTCACGTTGCTATGCAGAGAAACGCGATGCGCCTGGCCAAATTATAACAAATTGTAGGTAGTCTTTATTTTTTCTAATTTTCAGTGTTTTTCTGTTCCAGATCGGTGCCAGGAGGTGGGGCGATGATGTACCAGCCGGGCTATGCGCAGTGGCGATAAGTTTTAGCGAAAAAACGACTGTTTTCTCGCTAAAACGGTGGCAAAGTTAGTAGAAATACCACTTTTTCTAAGTTTCTGTATGACGGGTGAACCCTGGTGCTAGTCCTATGTGTAGGGCTTCGCAGGCCGCTTCTAATGGTGTATCGCACGGCTATATTCACCTTAAGTAGCTGTCAACAGAATCGAAGATAGTTCTATACCTGGGTCAAAAAGTTCGTTTTCAAACGCTAATCAGTTAAAAACTTAACTTTTTGCTATAGAAAACGAAAAATGTACCACACAGGTAACAAACTGGTTCTCTAACCGCAGCTTTTTCAACAATCAGAAACTGAAAATCTGTCAAAATGAGCGAGAAAAACGAACAAATAGGTACCAAAAAGTTTTGGCAGAAAAGTCAAATTTTTTCAAATTGTATGTAGCTAGTTCTACGGTCAATAGACTCGCAAACACTATACTAAAATTTTGATGTATCGCACGCGACAATCTGTCTGTTAAATCAAATTAAAAGATATCAAATAACTTAGGTAGCTCACGTTGCTATGCAGAGAAACGCGATGCGCCTGGCCAAATTATAACAAATTGTAGGTAGTCTTTATTTTTTCTAATTTTCAGTGTTTTTCTGTTCCAGATCGGTGCCAGGAGGTGGGGCGATGATGTACCAGCCGGGCTATGCGCAGTGGCGATAAGTTTTAGCGAAAAAACGACTGTTTTCTCGCTAAAACGGTGGCAAAGTTAGTAGAAATACCACTTTTTCTAAGTTTCTGTATGACGGGTGAACCCTGGTGCTAGTCCTATGTGTAGGGCTTCGCAGGCCGCTTCTAATGGTGTATCGCACGGCTATATTCACCTTAAGTAGCTGTCAACAGAATCGAAGATAGTTCTATACCTGGGTCAAAAAGTTCGTTTTCAAACGCTAATCAGTTAAAAACTTAACTTTTTGCTATAGAAAACGAAAAATGTACCACACAGGTAACAAACTGGTTCTCTAACCGCAGCTTTTTCAACAATCAGAAACTGAAAATCTGTCAAAATGAGCGAGAAAAACGAACAAATAGGTACCAAAAAGTTTTGGCAGAAAAGTCAAATTTTTTCAAATTGTATGTAGCTAGTTCTACGGTCAATAGACTCGCAAACACTATACTAAAATTTTGATGTATCGCACGCGACAATCTGTCTGTTAAATCAAATTAAAAGATATCAAATAACTTAGGTAGCTCACGTTGCTATGCAGAGAAACGCGATGCGCCTGGCCAAATTATAACAAATTGTAGGTAGTCTTTATTTTTTCTAATTTTCAGTGTTTTTCTGTTCCAGATCGGTGCCAGGAGGTGGGGCGATGATGTACCAGCCGGGCTATGCGCAGTGGCGATAAGTTTTAGCGAAAAAACGACTGTTTTCTCGCTAAAACGGTGGCAAAGTTAGTAGAAATACCACTTTTTCTAAGTTTCTGTATGACGGGTGAACCCTGGTGCTAGTCCTATGTGTAGGGCTTCGCAGGCCGCTTCTAATGGTGTATCGCACGGCTATATTCACCTTAAGTAGCTGTCAACAGAATCGAAGATAGTTCTATACCTGGGTCAAAAAGTTCGTTTTCAAACGCTAATCAGTTAAAAACTTAACTTTTTGCTATAGAAAACGAAAAATGTACCACACAGGTAACAAACTGGTTCTCTAACCGCAGCTTTTTCAACAATCAGAAACTGAAAATCTGTCAAAATGAGCGAGAAAAACGAACAAATAGGTACCAAAAAGTTTTGGCAGAAAAGTCAAATTTTTTCAAATTGTATGTAGCTAGTTCTACGGTCAATAGACTCGCAAACACTATACTAAAATTTTGATGTATCGCACGCGACAATCTGTCTGTTAAATCAAATTAAAAGATATCAAATAACTTAGGTAGCTCACGGTTAGGTTAGGTTAGGTTAGGTTAGGTTAGGTTAGGTTAGGTTAGGTTAGGTTAGGTTAGGTTAGGTTAGGTTAGGTTAGGTTAGGTTAGGTTAGGTTAGGTTAGGTTAGGTTAGGTTAGGTTAGGTTAGGTTAGGTTAGGTTAGGTTAGGTTAGGTTAGGTTAGGTTAGGTTAGGTTAGGTTAGGTTAGGTTAGGTTAGGTTAGGTTAGGTTAGGTTAGGTTAGGTTAGGTTAGGTTAGGTTAGGTTAGGTTAGGTTAGGTTAGGTTAGGTTAGGTTAGGTTAGGTTAGGTTAGGTTAGGTTAGGTTAGGTTAGGTTAGGTTAGGTTAGGTTAGGTTAGGTTAGGTTAGGTTAGGTTAGGTTAGGTTAGGTTAGGTTTTTTTTTTTTTTTTTTTTTTTTTTTTTTTTTTTTAACTATGATTTGCCCTCTGACAAGTTAGTGTCAGAGATTTTATTTTCTTTTTTCAGGTTTACAGATCTACAGGCTATTTACTAATTCTAGTACATTTTTCATCTTATATCTACTTAATTTTCTATTCCTTAACTCATTTAGAGCCTTTATCTTTATGTAATGTACTTATCTATTTGTGATATTTTTTAACATATTTCTTATTTTATGCATTTTATATATATTCAATAATATATATAAATCATAAATTATCTAACGTCTTATTTCTTTTTATTACTCTTTTTGCTATATTTGTACAATACTTAATAAATTCAGGTCTTATGTATTTATCAGATACAAGTTTACTAGCATTTTTGGCGTTTAAGTCACAGTCTAACAGATTTTCGGCTTCGTATCTTTCAGGCCCGAAAACGGGGCAATCAAACAATATATGGCTTACAGTTTCTTCTTTACCAGGCTCACAGGTGCAAGATGGGTTCTCTTTGCACTTAAACCGGGTCAAGTACTCCGAGAACCCACCGTGCCCCGTCATAATCTGAGTCAGGACGCTTGTGAGTTCAATTTTTCTAACAACTTTGTAGGCTTCTATTGCATCCGGAAAAAACATCTTTGTAACAGCAGCTTTGTTCTCCGATTTGTATCTCCGATTCCATACGTCGAGCGAGTCCAGGCGGATTTGTCGCTTGACGTATGAAATCGGACACGCATCATAGTCAGGCTTTCTTTTTGAGTGTAGTGCCGCTTCTTTCGCTAACTCATCAGCTCTCTCGTTCCCAGACATCCCTGCATGCGCTTTAATCCAAAACAAGGTTAATTCCTTGTTTTGGAGTGAGATGGTTGCCAAGTTGTTACGGATTTCTGCGGCAAGAGGATGGATAGAGCCGTTGTTGGTCACGGTCTCTAGAGCTGATCGCGAGTCACTGTAGATACCAAAGGTGCTTTCAGGGCGTTTTCTGACTTCCCGTGTGGCTCTACATATGGCGTAGAGTTCGGCCTGGTAAACCGTGCAGTATGCCGGCAGCTTAAGCTTGAGGTTCTTGGTCTCCGCTTCACTATTCCAAAAGGATAGCGCCGCGCCGACCTTCCCCTCAATCTTGCTGCCATCGGTGAAAATGCGGACCGCTTGGCTGTTGTATTGACTAACGGCTTGTTGGTCTACCAGACTTATGAACTCTACGCCCATATGCTTTGCCGGGTGTGGGGTCAATCTGTAAGGTACCATGTGCTCTACCTCTCTGTCTGCCAACATAAGCTGGGGAACTCCACGCTTGGCCTCGTACAGGGCAGCCGCCTCTTGGATTCTGAGGTCCAGCGGGAGTATCCCACCCAGTACTAGAGCCGAGTTGAGCGAGACAGTTCGGTAACCTTTGGTGAGCTTCTGGGCAAAAACTCTTTGAACTGCGTCCAGTTGTTTTCGTACGTTCAACTTTTTTGTAGCTTGCGCCCAGACACTGGCCGCGTACATCATTACCGGTTCGACTGTGGCCGTGTAGATGATGCGAATCACCTCTGGGTTTAAGCCCCAGGTAGTCCTGGCGGCCCTCGACAGCTGCTTATAGATATTTACGGCTTTCCTACACGTGTTTGCAGTGTGTTTATTGAAGGTCAATTTGTTGTCGATAGTGAGCCCCAGGATTTTTATCTCTTGAGACATTCCAATGTCGATCCCGCCCATCTTCAAGAGTGGTGTATCGTACTTTAGTTTTCGTGTTATAATCATAGCGCTGGTTTTGTGCGGAGCGAATTTCAGTTTGCTTCCGATACCCCACTCCCGAACATAGGCTAGAGCGGCATTGGCCTGTCTTTGTACGTCTGTGGCTGTGTCGCCGTCAAATACCAGGACCACGTCGTCTGCAAAAGCCTGACTATAGTCACCCCGTACTTCAAGGCCTTTAAGGAGGGGATCCAGAAGAAGGTTCCAAAGAAGTGGCCCCCCAATGGACCCTTGAACGCATCCCTTATTGGTCGGTTTTAAGTACTCGTTTCCTGCGTAGCGTACTCTCACCCTCCTATCCTGTAGGTAACTGTCTACCACCCTTCTCAAGTTGACGGGGCAACCTGCTTCTGCTAGCCTTACCCTAATGGCTGGCCACCACGCACTGTCGAAGGCTCCCTCTATGTCCAATGATATAATGACAACAAGCTTTCTTTGCTCTAGCTTACTGCGGATGTGTTGCATTAGGTCATAGAGGGAGTCCTCGGTACTCTTTTGCGGCATGAACCCATACTGGAGGGTGCTCATTCTTGGAAGCAGGTGCCATTTCAACCGTCCAACAACCATCTTCTCGAATATCTTGCCTATGACTGGTAGTAGTCCTATGGGCCGGTACGACTTCGGGTTCGTGTAGTCTTCCTTTCCTGGCTTCCTTAAGACTACCACCGTGGCTTCTTTCCATATTTTTGGGAAGTGATTTAGGATGAGACATTTGTTGCAGAGGGCGAGAAATAGCTCTGGGTCGTGGAATATCGCGTGGTCGCAGATGTCGGCTGTTAAACCATCGATACCCGGGGCCTTCTTCGGGTTAAAACTTTTCGCTGCGGACTTCAGTTCTTCATTGGTAAACGGTGGGTCATGGTTCTCATCATGGGCCCACTCGTTTATTTGTTCAGCAGCTTTTCTTATTTTTATGTGGCCTAAGTTGTCATCCCTCTCAAGGTCCTCCGGGTAAAATGTTTCTGCTAGCAGTTTCACTGATTCCTTGCTATCGAGTACTTTCCCCTCCTTTACTAAAGGCAAATCCTCTTGTCGTTTCGTTGTCCTGCCTATAACCCTATAGATTCCTTCCCATACTCCCTCTCTATCCTGTTTGCTGCAGAAGTCCTTCCAACTTTCGATTTTTGCTTTTTTGGCTTCATACTCATAATTTTCCTTTTCTTTCAGATATTCGTTGACTACCTTCGATCTACGGATTGGTGCAGCGCAGCGGATTCGACGTTTCATCGTGGTGACCTTCTTCTTCAGTTCAGTGAGTTTCTCCGACCACCATGGTAAGGTAAGTGTGCTATTTGTTTTCTTTTTAGGGATACTATTGTTGCATGATTCTATCAATACCTGTGTGTAATGTTCAACTATTTGTTCTAATTCAGATTTGTCTCTTATGTTTTCTATTTCTCTTTTGTTAAGTTGATGTTCTTCTAGTAATTGGGACAGTTTCTCATGAAACTGTTGCCAATTTGCTTTTTTACTGTTGTATATTCTGGTAGTTCTTTTGATGTTTATACCCGTTGCTTTCGTCAACCTTATTTTAAAGGTCAGCACATTGTGATCGGAGCTCGTTAAACCTGTTTCTACCTTCCAGTCTTCAATCAGGTTTAGCAACTCGGTTGAGCAGGCCGTTACGTCTATGAAACTGGAGTATGATTTGTTGCCCCTTATCGTGTCAAAAGTTGGAGTATTGCCTTCATTTAGCACCTGAAGTTCCATTTCTTCGAGGGTCCCTGCCATGTCTTCACCCCTATCATCGATCTTCAGGCTTCCCCACCAGGAGTTTTTTGCGTTACCGTCACCACCTATTAGGATCTTTCCTTTTCCAACGTACTTTTTGAGTTTTTGTAGCTGTTCCAGGTATGGTTCTATCGGCTCCGTTGGCTCAAAGTAAAACGAGACCACCACGATCTCCCAGGCACTTGTCCGAAGTTTTACTACAACGATGTTGTTTGTAGTGAACTCCGGAACGAGAATTGCATCTATTTCACCGTCAAAGACGGCGACTGCCGCTTTAACAACGCCATCCCCTTGGGTTATGCTCTGGAAAATCCTGGTGCTCCCGTAGCTTTTTGTCCTGCCTATATTTCCGACGTACGGCTCCTGGAGGAGTGCAAAGGCCATCTTCTTTTTGTCTGCTTCAAGCATAATCTCATCAGTTGCTAAAGCTTTTCTTTGCAGATTTGCTTGTGCTACGAAGTATGCCCTTGCTTCTGCCTGGGTGTTGTTTGCGCCTGGGGCCACCTTAGCAATAAGCTATAGTGGACCGGGCCAGAGCCTCCCACTTTCTTCGGATCGGACATTCTCCACTGAAAGCGTTGTGCTCCACCCTATCCAGTTTGGCGTGTGAGCAGTTTGAACAAGAAGGAGGGGCATCGGCGAGCCAGTTTTCGCACTCAGATTTTAGGTGGGGCCCCCCGCAATGGCAGCACTTCTCGACCGTCTCTTTGCAGAACCGTCTACCGTGGCCGTAGCCTAGGCAGAGAGAGCACTGTACGAGTGGCGATTGGTCTGCCACTCGCACACGCTGGAGGTCAATCTGGACGGATCCTGCACTGACCAAGTGCTGCCAAATTTTTGGGGACGCCCTCAGAACGATGTGGTGTGTGTGAGGATTTCTCGTCAGCTTCTTGAAGGCTATTTCCAGCTTCTGGCCCGTAAGTTCTCTGGGGATCCGCTTGCTCAGAGCATCGATGACGTCCTCATCGGTGTTGTATTTGAGGACGTCTTTGAGGATCACCAGCGGGTCCTTGTTTTTCATCTCCACCACATTTAGTTCCTTGGCTCCCTTTAGCCTTTCTTGCAACTTCTGCCGTTCCTCTTCAGTCCTGCATCCCACTATTACCTTCCGGTCCTTTGCTTTTCTTATCTTTTCTACAGCTATACCACTCTCTTTGGCATTTACAACCTTCCTAATCCTGTCAAACACTTCCTCCCCAGTCTTTGTTTCATCAGTGGCCGTGACCACGATGGAATGCAGAGCGGTCTGTTCTGGCCTCCTTGGCAGTGCTGCTGCTGCCACACTAGCATATGTTTGCTTTTCTAGTGCCTCTCTCAGGATTTCCATTCTTTCGCTGTTCTCTTTTAACAGCTTGCTGTGTTCCTCTAATTGACGTTTCAGGTCAATTTCTGCATTCTGACCAGTATTTTCTTGGTGTCCCAGATCAGTTTCCTTTTCTCTGAAGCCAGCTTGTTGCTCTGTTGATGTCCTGTCACTGGCCTTCCTGGCTTCAGCTTCCTTGACCAGCTCGAAGAGCCGTTTTGCCGCTTGTGTGACGTTTGTCTTTATGTCGGTCTTTAGGTTCCTCGAGTTGTCGAGGTTGGTGATAACCTTGGTGAAGCAGGCCTTTGCCTCCGCGGTTTTGTTCGGAAACTTTTCTAGTATCGGCGGACTTTCCGTGGCCTCTACCGGTGGTCTACGCCCCATCAGTCTGCCTTCCTGCGAGGACGGTATCGGCCTGGGAGCGGGTTTTGCGGCAGTTTTTCGCGGTGGGGTGGGAGTTTTCAACTGCTGAGGGTTTGTCCTCTTTTTCTTTACTAACTCCCATTCCCCCACACTTCGCCTAACATTTGACGTCTGCGCCAATTCGTCCCCCTGTCTGGAGGGCCCTGCCTGTCCAATTCGGGGTGGGGATGCCAGGGAAACTAAGTCAATTAGATTGACGGTGGGCTTTTTGACGGGCGTTCGTATCCCGTAACTGCCGTTTCCTCCGGCATCCTGCGTGTCAGCCGGTGATGTGGTCTCTATGTCCACCGTCACGTTCATTTTCTTCGCTGGCGTTCGCAGGCCAAACATTACAAGGTCAGAGGGGGGAGGTATGCAGTCAAATTTTTATCAAAACCTATGTCAAAAGCACTACTTACTTAACTAATAAAGGTTTGTAAAAGTTGTAAAAATTTAAAACTAAAATAAAAGTTATCTCAATAAAACGAGAAAACCTTTCCTATTCTAATTGTTATTTTTGTTCCAGGTGTCCGGATGTCTTCGGTCAACAAGTGTCAGCAACCTACAGAAGGTAGGTGCAGAGGTAATTACCAAAATTTGTTAATTTATCAAAAAGATAGATTTTAAAAAGTCAAAATGAAATTGGCTGTTAATACAGCCTGTCAAAGATTGCTAGAAGATAGCTGGTCCGGTAACGAGTCCGTTGCCGAAAACCGGGTCCAAAAGAGTGCCCTAGTTCCGGAGTTATAACTGTTCTAAGGTCGCCCGGGCCCCAAAAAGCGACTTTTCTAACCTTAGTGACTAACAACAGGGTGGGTGGGCGGGCGATTTTTTCTAATTTTCAGTGTTTTTCTGTTCCAGATCGGTGCCAGGAGGTGGGGCGATGATGTACCAGCCGGGCTATGCGCAGTGGCGATAAGTTTTAGCGAAAAAACGACTGTTTTCTCGCTAAAACGGTGGCAAAGTTAGTAGAAATACCACTTTTTCTAAGTTTCTGTATGACGGGTGAACCCTGGTGCTAGTCCTATGTGTAGGGCTTCGCAGGCCGCTTCTAATGGTGTATCGCACGGCTATATTCACCTTAAGTAGCTGTCAACAGAATCGAAGATAGTTCTATACCTGGGTCAAAAAGTTCGTTTTCAAACGCTAATCAGTTAAAAACTTAACTTTTTGCTATAGAAAACGAAAAATGTACCACACAGGTAACAAACTGGTTCTCTAACCGCAGCTTTTTCAACAATCAGAAACTGAAAATCTGTCAAAATGAGCGAGAAAAACGAACAAATAGGTACCAAAAAGTTTTGGCAGAAAAGTCAAATTTTTTCAAATTGTATGTAGCTAGTTCTACGGTCAATAGACTCGCAAACACTATACTAAAATTTTGATGTATCGCACGCGACAATCTGTCTGTTAAATCAAATTAAAAGATATCAAATAACTTAGGTAGCTCACGTTGCTATGCAGAGAAACGCGATGCGCCTGGCCAAATTATAACAAATTGTAGGTAGTCTTTATTTTTTCTAATTTTCAGTGTTTTTCTGTTCCAGATCGGTGCCAGGAGGTGGGGCGATGATGTACCAGCCGGGCTATGCGCAGTGGCGATAAGTTTTAGCGAAAAAACGACTGTTTTCTCGCTAAAACGGTGGCAAAGTTAGTAGAAATACCACTTTTTCTAAGTTTCTGTATGACGGGTGAACCCTGGTGCTAGTCCTATGTGTAGGGCTTCGCAGGCCGCTTCTAATGGTGTATCGCACGGCTATATTCACCTTAAGTAGCTGTCAACAGAATCGAAGATAGTTCTATACCTGGGTCAAAAAGTTCGTTTTCAAACGCTAATCAGTTAAAAACTTAACTTTTTGCTATAGAAAACGAAAAATGTACCACACAGGTAACAAACTGGTTCTCTAACCGCAGCTTTTTCAACAATCAGAAACTGAAAATCTGTCAAAATGAGCGAGAAAAACGAACAAATAGGTACCAAAAAGTTTTGGCAGAAAAGTCAAATTTTTTCAAATTGTATGTAGCTAGTTCTACGGTCAATAGACTCGCAAACACTATACTAAAATTTTGATGTATCGCACGCGACAATCTGTCTGTTAAATCAAATTAAAAGATATCAAATAACTTAGGTAGCTCACGTTGCTATGCAGAGAAACGCGATGCGCCTGGCCAAATTATAACAAATTGTAGGTAGTCTTTATTTTTTCTAATTTTCAGTGTTTTTCTGTTCCAGATCGGTGCCAGGAGGTGGGGCGATGATGTACCAGCCGGGCTATGCGCAGTGGCGATAAGTTTTAGCGAAAAAACGACTGTTTTCTCGCTAAAACGGTGGCAAAGTTAGTAGAAATACCACTTTTTCTAAGTTTCTGTATGACGGGTGAACCCTGGTGCTAGTCCTATGTGTAGGGCTTCGCAGGCCGCTTCTAATGGTGTATCGCACGGCTATATTCACCTTAAGTAGCTGTCAACAGAATCGAAGATAGTTCTATACCTGGGTCAAAAAGTTCGTTTTCAAACGCTAATCAGTTAAAAACTTAACTTTTTGCTATAGAAAACGAAAAATGTACCACACAGGTAACAAACTGGTTCTCTAACCGCAGCTTTTTCAACAATCAGAAACTGAAAATCTGTCAAAATGAGCGAGAAAAACGAACAAATAGGTACCAAAAAGTTTTGGCAGAAAAGTCAAATTTTTTCAAATTGTATGTAGCTAGTTCTACGGTCAATAGACTCGCAAACACTATACTAAAATTTTGATGTATCGCACGCGACAATCTGTCTGTTAAATCAAATTAAAAGATATCAAATAACTTAGGTAGCTCACGTTGCTATGCAGAGAAACGCGATGCGCCTGGCCAAATTATAACAAATTGTAGGTAGTCTTTATTTTTTCTAATTTTCAGTGTTTTTCTGTTCCAGATCGGTGCCAGGAGGTGGGGCGATGATGTACCAGCCGGGCTATGCGCAGTGGCGATAAGTTTTAGCGAAAAAACGACTGTTTTCTCGCTAAAACGGTGGCAAAGTTAGTAGAAATACCACTTTTTCTAAGTTTCTGTATGACGGGTGAACCCTGGTGCTAGTCCTATGTGTAGGGCTTCGCAGGCCGCTTCTAATGGTGTATCGCACGGCTATATTCACCTTAAGTAGCTGTCAACAGAATCGAAGATAGTTCTATACCTGGGTCAAAAAGTTCGTTTTCAAACGCTAATCAGTTAAAAACTTAACTTTTTGCTATAGAAAACGAAAAATGTACCACACAGGTAACAAACTGGTTCTCTAACCGCAGCTTTTTCAACAATCAGAAACTGAAAATCTGTCAAAATGAGCGAGAAAAACGAACAAATAGGTACCAAAAAGTTTTGGCAGAAAAGTCAAATTTTTTCAAATTGTATGTAGCTAGTTCTACGGTCAATAGACTCGCAAACACTATACTAAAATTTTGATGTATCGCACGCGACAATCTGTCTGTTAAATCAAATTAAAAGATATCAAATAACTTAGGTAGCTCACGGTTAGGTTAGGTTAGGTTAGGTTAGGTTAGGTTAGGTTAGGTTAGGTTAGGTTAGGTTAGGTTAGGTTAGGTTAGGTTAGGTTAGGTTAGGTTAGGTTAGGTTAGGTTAGGTTAGGTTAGGTTAGGTTAGGTTAGGTTAGGTTAGGTTAGGTTAGGTTAGGTTAGGTTAGGTTAGGTTAGGTTAGGTTAGGTTAGGTTAGGTTAGGTTAGGTTAGGTTAGGTTAGGTTAGGTTAGGTTAGGTTAGGTTAGGTTAGGTTAGGTTAGGTTAGGTTAGGTTAGGTTAGGTTAGGTTAGGTTAGGTTAGGTTAGGTTAGGTTAGGTTAGGTTAGGTTAGGTTAGGTTAGGTTAGGTTAGGTTAGGTTAGGTTAGGTTAGGTTAGGTTAGGTTAGGTTAGGTTAGGTTAGGTTAGGTTAGGTTAGGTTAGGTTAGGTTAGGTTAGGTTAGGTTAGGTTAGGTTAGGTTAGGTTAGGTTAGGTTAGGTTAGGTTAGGTTAGGTTAGGTTAGGTTAGGTTAGGTTAGGTTAGGTTAGGTTAGGTTAGGTTAGGTTAGGTTAGGTTAGGTTAGGTTAGGTTAGGTTAGGTTAGGTTAGGTTAGGTTAGGTTAGGTTAGGTTAGGTTAGGTTAGGTTAGGTTAGGTTAGGTTAGGTTAGGTTAGGTTAGGTTAGGTTAGGTTAGGTTAGGTTAGGTTAGGTTAGGTTAGGTTAGGTTAGGTTAGGTTAGGTTAGGTTAGGTTAGGTTAGGTTAGGTTAGGTTAGGTTAGGTTAGGTTAGGTTAGGTTAGGTTAGGTTAGGTTAGGTTAGGTTAGGTTAGGTTAGGTTAGGTTAGGTTAGGTTAGGTTAGGTTAGGTTAGGTTAGGTTAGGTTAGGTTAGGTTAGGTTAGGTTAGGTTAGGTGTTTTTTTTTTTTTTTTTTTTTTTTTTTTTTTTTTTAACTATGATTTGCCCTCTGACAAGTTAGTGTCAGAGATTTTATTTTCTTTTTTCAGGTTTACAGATCTACAGGCTATTTACTAATTCTAGTACATTTTTCATCTTATATCTACTTAATTTTCTATTCCTTAACTCATTTAGAGCCTTTATCTTTATGTAATGTACTTATCTATTTGTGATATTTTTTAACATATTTCTTATTTTATGCATTTTATATATATTCAATAATATATATAAATCATAAATTATCTAACGTCTTATTTCTTTTTATTACTCTTTTTGCTATATTTGTACAATACTTAATAAATTCAGGTCTTATGTATTTATCAGATACAAGTTTACTAGCATTTTTGGCGTTTAAGTCACAGTCTAACAGATTTTCGGCTTCGTATCTTTCAGGCCCGAAAACGGGGCAATCAAACAATATATGGCTTACAGTTTCTTCTTTACCAGGCTCACAGGTGCAAGATGGGTTCTCTTTGCACTTAAACCGGGTCAAGTACTCCGAGAACCCACCGTGCCCCGTCATAATCTGAGTCAGGACGCTTGTGAGTTCAATTTTTCTAACAACTTTGTAGGCTTCTATTGCATCCGGAAAAAACATCTTTGTAACAGCAGCTTTGTTCTCCGATTTGTATCTCCGATTCCATACGTCGAGCGAGTCCAGGCGGATTTGTCGCTTGACGTATGAAATCGGACACGCATCATAGTCAGGCTTTCTTTTTGAGTGTAGTGCCGCTTCTTTCGCTAACTCATCAGCTCTCTCGTTCCCAGACATCCCTGCATGCGCTTTAATCCAAAACAAGGTTAATTCCTTGTTTTGGAGTGAGATGGTTGCCAAGTTGTTACGGATTTCTGCGGCAAGAGGATGGATAGAGCCGTTGTTGGTCACGGTCTCTAGAGCTGATCGCGAGTCACTGTAGATACCAAAGGTGCTTTCAGGGCGTTTTCTGACTTCCCGTGTGGCTCTACATATGGCGTAGAGTTCGGCCTGGTAAACCGTGCAGTATGCCGGCAGCTTAAGCTTGAGGTTCTTGGTCTCCGCTTCACTATTCCAAAAGGATAGCGCCGCGCCGACCTTCCCCTCAATCTTGCTGCCATCGGTGAAAATGCGGACCGCTTGGCTGTTGTATTGACTAACGGCTTGTTGGTCTACCAGACTTATGAACTCTACGCCCATATGCTTTGCCGGGTGTGGGGTCAATCTGTAAGGTACCATGTGCTCTACCTCTCTGTCTGCCAACATAAGCTGGGGAACTCCACGCTTGGCCTCGTACAGGGCAGCCGCCTCTTGGATTCTGAGGTCCAGCGGGAGTATCCCACCCAGTACTAGAGCCGAGTTGAGCGAGACAGTTCGGTAACCTTTGGTGAGCTTCTGGGCAAAAACTCTTTGAACTGCGTCCAGTTGTTTTCGTACGTTCAACTTTTTTGTAGCTTGCGCCCAGACACTGGCCGCGTACATCATTACCGGTTCGACTGTGGCCGTGTAGATGATGCGAATCACCTCTGGGTTTAAGCCCCAGGTAGTCCTGGCGGCCCTCGACAGCTGCTTATAGATATTTACGGCTTTCCTACACGTGTTTGCAGTGTGTTTATTGAAGGTCAATTTGTTGTCGATAGTGAGCCCCAGGATTTTTATCTCTTGAGACATTCCAATGTCGATCCCGCCCATCTTCAAGAGTGGTGTATCGTACTTTAGTTTTCGTGTTATAATCATAGCGCTGGTTTTGTGCGGAGCGAATTTCAGTTTGCTTCCGATACCCCACTCCCGAACATAGGCTAGAGCGGCATTGGCCTGTCTTTGTACGTCTGTGGCTGTGTCGCCGTCAAATACCAGGACCACGTCGTCTGCAAAAGCCTGACTATAGTCACCCCGTACTTCAAGGCCTTTAAGGAGGGGATCCAGAAGAAGGTTCCAAAGAAGTGGCCCCCCAATGGACCCTTGAACGCATCCCTTATTGGTCGGTTTTAAGTACTCGTTTCCTGCGTAGCGTACTCTCACCCTCCTATCCTGTAGGTAACTGTCTACCACCCTTCTCAAGTTGACGGGGCAACCTGCTTCTGCTAGCCTTACCCTAATGGCTGGCCACCACGCACTGTCGAAGGCTCCCTCTATGTCCAATGATATAATGACAACAAGCTTTCTTTGCTCTAGCTTACTGCGGATGTGTTGCATTAGGTCATAGAGGGAGTCCTCGGTACTCTTTTGCGGCATGAACCCATACTGGAGGGTGCTCATTCTTGGAAGCAGGTGCCATTTCAACCGTCCAACAACCATCTTCTCGAATATCTTGCCTATGACTGGTAGTAGTCCTATGGGCCGGTACGACTTCGGGTTCGTGTAGTCTTCCTTTCCTGGCTTCCTTAAGACTACCACCGTGGCTTCTTTCCATATTTTTGGGAAGTGATTTAGGATGAGACATTTGTTGCAGAGGGCGAGAAATAGCTCTGGGTCGTGGAATATCGCGTGGTCGCAGATGTCGGCTGTTAAACCATCGATACCCGGGGCCTTCTTCGGGTTAAAACTTTTCGCTGCGGACTTCAGTTCTTCATTGGTAAACGGTGGGTCATGGTTCTCATCATGGGCCCACTCGTTTATTTGTTCAGCAGCTTTTCTTATTTTTATGTGGCCTAAGTTGTCATCCCTCTCAAGGTCCTCCGGGTAAAATGTTTCTGCTAGCAGTTTCACTGATTCCTTGCTATCGAGTACTTTCCCCTCCTTTACTAAAGGCAAATCCTCTTGTCGTTTCGTTGTCCTGCCTATAACCCTATAGATTCCTTCCCATACTCCCTCTCTATCCTGTTTGCTGCAGAAGTCCTTCCAACTTTCGATTTTTGCTTTTTTGGCTTCATACTCATAATTTTCCTTTTCTTTCAGATATTCGTTGACTACCTTCGATCTACGGATTGGTGCAGCGCAGCGGATTCGACGTTTCATCGTGGTGACCTTCTTCTTCAGTTCAGTGAGTTTCTCCGACCACCATGGTAAGGTAAGTGTGCTATTTGTTTTCTTTTTAGGGATACTATTGTTGCATGATTCTATCAATACCTGTGTGTAATGTTCAACTATTTGTTCTAATTCAGATTTGTCTCTTATGTTTTCTATTTCTCTTTTGTTAAGTTGATGTTCTTCTAGTAATTGGGACAGTTTCTCATGAAACTGTTGCCAATTTGCTTTTTTACTGTTGTATATTCTGGTAGTTCTTTTGATGTTTATACCCGTTGCTTTCGTCAACCTTATTTTAAAGGTCAGCACATTGTGATCGGAGCTCGTTAAACCTGTTTCTACCTTCCAGTCTTCAATCAGGTTTAGCAACTCGGTTGAGCAGGCCGTTACGTCTATGAAACTGGAGTATGATTTGTTGCCCCTTATCGTGTCAAAAGTTGGAGTATTGCCTTCATTTAGCACCTGAAGTTCCATTTCTTCGAGGGTCCCTGCCATGTCTTCACCCCTATCATCGATCTTCAGGCTTCCCCACCAGGAGTTTTTTGCGTTACCGTCACCACCTATTAGGATCTTTCCTTTTCCAACGTACTTTTTGAGTTTTTGTAGCTGTTCCAGGTATGGTTCTATCGGCTCCGTTGGCTCAAAGTAAAACGAGACCACCACGATCTCCCAGGCACTTGTCCGAAGTTTTACTACAACGATGTTGTTTGTAGTGAACTCCGGAACGAGAATTGCATCTATTTCACCGTCAAAGACGGCGACTGCCGCTTTAACAACGCCATCCCCTTGGGTTATGCTCTGGAAAATCCTGGTGCTCCCGTAGCTTTTTGTCCTGCCTATATTTCCGACGTACGGCTCCTGGAGGAGTGCAAAGGCCATCTTCTTTTTGTCTGCTTCAAGCATAATCTCATCAGTTGCTAAAGCTTTTCTTTGCAGATTTGCTTGTGCTACGAAGTATGCCCTTGCTTCTGCCTGGGTGTTGTTTGCGCCTGGGGCCACCTTAGCAATAAGCTATAGTGGACCGGGCCAGAGCCTCCCACTTTCTTCGGATCGGACATTCTCCACTGAAAGCGTTGTGCTCCACCCTATCCAGTTTGGCGTGTGAGCAGTTTGAACAAGAAGGAGGGGCATCGGCGAGCCAGTTTTCGCACTCAGATTTTAGGTGGGGCCCCCCGCAATGGCAGCACTTCTCGACCGTCTCTTTGCAGAACCGTCTACCGTGGCCGTAGCCTAGGCAGAGAGAGCACTGTACGAGTGGCGATTGGTCTGCCACTCGCACACGCTGGAGGTCAATCTGGACGGATCCTGCACTGACCAAGTGCTGCCAAATTTTTGGGGACGCCCTCAGAACGATGTGGTGTGTGTGAGGATTTCTCGTCAGCTTCTTGAAGGCTATTTCCAGCTTCTGGCCCGTAAGTTCTCTGGGGATCCGCTTGCTCAGAGCATCGATGACGTCCTCATCGGTGTTGTATTTGAGGACGTCTTTGAGGATCACCAGCGGGTCCTTGTTTTTCATCTCCACCACATTTAGTTCCTTGGCTCCCTTTAGCCTTTCTTGCAACTTCTGCCGTTCCTCTTCAGTCCTGCATCCCACTATTACCTTCCGGTCCTTTGCTTTTCTTATCTTTTCTACAGCTATACCACTCTCTTTGGCATTTACAACCTTCCTAATCCTGTCAAACACTTCCTCCCCAGTCTTTGTTTCATCAGTGGCCGTGACCACGATGGAATGCAGAGCGGTCTGTTCTGGCCTCCTTGGCAGTGCTGCTGCTGCCACACTAGCATATGTTTGCTTTTCTAGTGCCTCTCTCAGGATTTCCATTCTTTCGCTGTTCTCTTTTAACAGCTTGCTGTGTTCCTCTAATTGACGTTTCAGGTCAATTTCTGCATTCTGACCAGTATTTTCTTGGTGTCCCAGATCAGTTTCCTTTTCTCTGAAGCCAGCTTGTTGCTCTGTTGATGTCCTGTCACTGGCCTTCCTGGCTTCAGCTTCCTTGACCAGCTCGAAGAGCCGTTTTGCCGCTTGTGTGACGTTTGTCTTTATGTCGGTCTTTAGGTTCCTCGAGTTGTCGAGGTTGGTGATAACCTTGGTGAAGCAGGCCTTTGCCTCCGCGGTTTTGTTCGGAAACTTTTCTAGTATCGGCGGACTTTCCGTGGCCTCTACCGGTGGTCTACGCCCCATCAGTCTGCCTTCCTGCGAGGACGGTATCGGCCTGGGAGCGGGTTTTGCGGCAGTTTTTCGCGGTGGGGTGGGAGTTTTCAACTGCTGAGGGTTTGTCCTCTTTTTCTTTACTAACTCCCATTCCCCCACACTTCGCCTAACATTTGACGTCTGCGCCAATTCGTCCCCCTGTCTGGAGGGCCCTGCCTGTCCAATTCGGGGTGGGGATGCCAGGGAAACTAAGTCAATTAGATTGACGGTGGGCTTTTTGACGGGCGTTCGTATCCCGTAACTGCCGTTTCCTCCGGCATCCTGCGTGTCAGCCGGTGATGTGGTCTCTATGTCCACCGTCACGTTCATTTTCTTCGCTGGCGTTCGCAGGCCAAACATTACAAGGTCAGAGGGGGGAGGTATGCAGTCAAATTTTTATCAAAACCTATGTCAAAAGCACTACTTACTTAACTAATAAAGGTTTGTAAAAGTTGTAAAAATTTAAAACTAAAATAAAAGTTATCTCAATAAAACGAGAAAACCTTTCCTATTCTAATTGTTATTTTTGTTCCAGGTGTCCGGATGTCTTCGGTCAACAAGTGTCAGCAACCTACAGAAGGTAGGTGCAGAGGTAATTACCAAAATTTGTTAATTTATCAAAAAGATAGATTTTAAAAAGTCAAAATGAAATTGGCTGTTAATACAGCCTGTCAAAGATTGCTAGAAGATAGCTGGTCCGGTAACGAGTCCGTTGCCGAAAACCGGGTCCAAAAGAGTGCCCTAGTTCCGGAGTTATAACTGTTCTAAGGTCGCCCGGGCCCCAAAAAGCGACTTTTCTAACCTTAGTGACTAACAACAGGGTGGGTGGGCGGGCGATTTTTTCTAATTTTCAGTGTTTTTCTGTTCCAGATCGGTGCCAGGAGGTGGGGCGATGATGTACCAGCCGGGCTATGCGCAGTGGCGATAAGTTTTAGCGAAAAAACGACTGTTTTCTCGCTAAAACGGTGGCAAAGTTAGTAGAAATACCACTTTTTCTAAGTTTCTGTATGACGGGTGAACCCTGGTGCTAGTCCTATGTGTAGGGCTTCGCAGGCCGCTTCTAATGGTGTATCGCACGGCTATATTCACCTTAAGTAGCTGTCAACAGAATCGAAGATAGTTCTATACCTGGGTCAAAAAGTTCGTTTTCAAACGCTAATCAGTTAAAAACTTAACTTTTTGCTATAGAAAACGAAAAATGTACCACACAGGTAACAAACTGGTTCTCTAACCGCAGCTTTTTC
>CANPUM010000002.1:0-2500 GCA_947578465.1 Thera obeliscata | reverse complement strand
GCTTCGAGTAGCTTCGCTTGAAGTCTTATTCTCTTTTGCAGGGGTACGGAAAACAAACATTCTGGGGTGGTTTTATCTATTAATAAGTCAGAGGGACAATCAATAATCAAATCGAATAATTAGAATACGTTTAAAATAAAAGTTTGTATAAGTTATAAAAGATACTATGTTCTAAAACGAGTAAATGTAAAATATTAACCTAAATAAAATCCCTAGAAGTCTAACCTATATCACAGAGAATCACTTAATACCTAACCTATATCACAGAAATCAGAACTAAAAATATGTTTAAAATAAAAGTTTGTAAAAGTTATAAAATGAAATTATATTTCTAATCTCTAAGTTTTCTGTTTCAGATGGTGAAGATGGCTTCAGCCAACCGGCGTCAGTATACAGGTACTAGGTAAAAGTGAAAAATATGCAAGTATCTTAGAATAACTGTATATTTACGTCAAAACACAAATTTCGAAAGTCAAAACAAGAATGGCTGTCGACACAGCCGGTCAGAAAAAGCTAGAGGGTAGCCGGTCGGGTTTTAAGTCAAATGCCACAAACCGGGTCAAAATCGGTGGCCCGGTTTAGAAGTTATGACGGTTTAAAGGTCACTGGGGCCCCAAAAAGCGACTTTTCCAACCTTAGTGACTA
The DNA here is from genome assembly GCA_947578465.1 of Thera obeliscata. NCBI lineage: Eukaryota > Metazoa > Arthropoda > Insecta > Lepidoptera > Geometridae > Thera > Thera obeliscata. The sequence goes on along the minus strand of CANPUM010000002.1, from coordinate 1,855 downwards.
TAATCTGGGTGGGTGGGCGGGCGATTTTTTGTGGTTTTTCAGCCGTTTTCTTTTGCAGATGCGTGCGGGGACGTGGGGCAACGATGGACCAGCCGTGTTTATGTGCAGACGCAAGCAAAAATTTTGAAAATGACTGAAAAAACCGAAATTAACACGTGAAAATCGTGCAAAAATGTGGAAAAACGGACTTTTTCGAAGTTTTTTGTATGACGGGTGAACACGGGCGCTAGCTCTATGTATAGGGCGTCGCGAGCCGCGTCTGATGATATGTCACACGGCTATATTCACCTTAAGTAGTTGTCACTAAAAATCGAAAAAGGTTCTCAGCTCAGACAATAGTCAGTTTTCGATCGCGAAAACAGTGAAAATCAAAATTTCCGCTATCGAAAAAGAAAATCTATGCTATGACCGAGCCGCGGGAGCGGTTACCTCAATTTTTGCACCAAACAGAAACTAATTATCTCGAAAGATGAATAAGTTAAACCAAAAATACGTGTTATTTTATAAAAATTTTGAAAATATAAAAATTTAGAAAAACCACTTTCGGATGCAGACCGTGCCTAGTAACAATTAATACAGTCAATACACTATTATAAACAATTTTTGATCGTTCGCACGCGACAATCAGTCGATAAAATTAAATTTGAAAATTCTCAAATGTATGGAGTAATGCAGGCCTTAGGTGGATTTTGTATCAAACCGAATATGAAGAAAATTAGTTAATATCGATTTTTTGTGGGTTTTCAGCCGTTTTCTTTTGCAGATGCGTGCGGGGACGTGGGGCAACGATGGACCAGCCGTGTTTATGTGCAGACGCAAGCAAAAATTTTGAAAATGACTGAAAAAACCGAAATTAACACGTGAAAATCGTGCAAAAATGTGGAAAAACGGACTTTTTCGAAGTTTTTTGTATGACGGGTGAACACGGGCGCTAGCTCTATGTATAGGGCGTCGCGAGCCGCGTCTGATGATATGTCACACGGCTATATTCACCTTAAGTAGTTGTCACTAAAAATCGAAAAAGGTTCTCAGCTCAGACAATAGTCAGTTTTCGATCGCGAAAACAGTGAAAATCAAAATTTCCGCTATCGAAAAAGAAAATCTATGCTATGACCGAGCCGCGGGAGCGGTTACCTCAATTTTTGCACCAAACAGAAACTAATTATCTCGAAAGATGAATAAGTTAAACCAAAAATACGTGTTATTTTATAAAAATTTTGAAAATATAAAAATTTAGAAAAACCACTTTCGGATGCAGACCGTGCCTAGTAACAATTAATACAGTCAATACACTATTATAAACAATTTTTGATCGTTCGCACGCGACAATCAGTCGATAAAATTAAATTTGAAAATTCTCAAATGTATGGAGTAATGCAGGCCTTAGGTGGATTTTGTATCAAACCGAATATGAAGAAAATTAGTTAATATCGATTTTTTGTGGGTTTTCAGCCGTTTTCTTTTGCAGATGCGTGCGGGGACGTGGGGCAACGATGGACCAGCCGTGTTTATGTGCAGACGCAAGCAAAAATTTTGAAAATGACTGAAAAAACCGAAATTAACACGTGAAAATCGTGCAAAAATGTGGAAAAACGGACTTTTTCGAAGTTTTTTGTATGACGGGTGAACACGGGCGCTAGCTCTATGTATAGGGCGTCGCGAGCCGCGTCTGATGATATGTCACACGGCTATATTCACCTTAAGTAGTTGTCACTAAAAATCGAAAAAGGTTCTCAGCTCAGACAATAGTCAGTTTTCGATCGCGAAAACAGTGAAAATCAAAATTTCCGCTATCGAAAAAGAAAATCTATGCTATGACCGAGCCGCGGGAGCGGTTACCTCAATTTTTGCACCA